>PVKE010000985.1:0-114012 GCA_004027555.1 Craseonycteris thonglongyai | reverse complement strand
ACGAGCCTCAAGCCAGTACTAGCGCTGCCAGGAGTGATTCGCCTCCTCGAGGACGAGGCTTTTCAGCCAGCAAAGGCTGGTTCGAAACATTTCAAAAAAGATACGGCCTCAGAAACGTGCTTCTGTATGGTGAGGCTTCCTCTGCTGACAACGATGCTGCTTGTCGTTACGTGGAGGAAAAGTTTCCTAACCTCATCAGGGAGGGAGGCTACCCCTCCCTCACTGAAAACGAAGAGGAAGACGAAGAAGAAACTGAAAAGCGTGGCCTGACCCTGGAGAATCTGCAACAATTGTGCAACATGGCAAGGGCGATGCAACAATTTACACAAGACATGGACGACAATGTGGTTCGAGCTGTCGAGTTCAGCCATCGCGTTGACGGGGTTATGTCCTTGTACAGGGGAATTTTGAAGGAAAAGAAAAAACAAAGACAACAACGACCCATCACCCTGTTTCTCTCTAAGGTAAAGCCCCCGGCTCTCCCGTCAGCGCCTCCAGCAGAAGCGGCTCCGAGGGAGCCTAACGCTTCTACGAGTCACGTGAGCGCCTCTCCTCCGCCCCCCACACGAGACTCTCCGCCTCTCTCAGAAAGCCATGTTGATTCATGTTTATCACTGTATAAGGTTTTGTCATTCACCTTATTCATTAGCACTGACACGTTTAAGTAAATACGTATACTGTGGTCATTTTTGTCTTAAATGAGTCAAGTACAAATACTGTTTCCATATTTAAAACATTCTTGTACCCGCATACACGAACATTCCTAGGGGCAAATCCTACTTCGCAGGTTTTCAGCTTTCGCGGAAGGTTCTGGTCCCCATTAACCGCGAAAAACGAGGGATCGCTGATTACTAAATGTTTCTTTTTCCTCTATCGTGAACTCAATAATTTCCTCAAAAATTTTTTCCATATAAGGCAGGACTTTCCTGCCACCCAAATGTTGTGATTTGACCTTCTGTAATATACTGTTGTCACTGCCCGGAGAGAGACCACATTTACCTGTGTCTTCACACTTTAGTACAGCCATTGGCTGAGTTCTAGCAAAAGGGGACCCGACTAGAAGTCATAGGATGCCACCTCCAAGGCAGGTCCACAAAAGCCTTGACTCCTTCCTCCTCGGCTGGCTGGAAGCCAAATACTTGGAGGCTGTGAGACATGGAGTCACAGGACAGACGGAGCCTGGATGCTTGTGTCACCATGTGTAGGAAAGCCAGCCTTCCGTAACCCAGCATTATCAGCACTGGAATTTATATAAAGAAAAACAACTTTCGTTTTGTCATGCCATTAAAATGCAGGCATTTGTTTGTTGCCGAAATTAGCATGAGTCCCAAAAGATACAAAAACTAAGGCCTTGAAGTAGTTGCTGCCATAAGAAAAAAAAATTCTCTAAAGTATCTGACAGGAGCTTAGCAGTTTTGTGGTAGGCAGTGAGGAAACAGATCTAGCAAGCTGGAAATCCCTGCCATGCTGTAGCGAAACATTTGGTAAAACTGTCACCCTTGTTAGCATGGAAGGCAGACCAAGTGCCTACTGAGCCTGTATATCTCAGGAAAGCAGTTGGAAAGAGCCAGAATGCTAGCATATGTTTGTCTTCCCTTGCTGTGTTTGGCAAGGTATTTCAAGAAAGAATGAGCTGTTTCGCAGACAAAAAGAAATTAAATAAATGTATCAGAAGTTTATAATCGTGCAGGTTTGAAACTGCTTCTAGGGGACAATGTGAAATAAGACATTAAAAGCCTTGGAGCCACAAAGGCTTGTTAAAACTTCTCCATTAAACAGAGTGACTCAGGCCTGCAGCTGAGCCCAGATTAAGAGTGGGGCTTCCACCAAGTCTGTTGTTCCAGACAGCCTCCAGGTACTTCCCGTTACCTTGACCGAGGGGGCTAGAGAGATGGAGGTGTAAGCAGAGAAGTAAAGCAGGCACAACATTGCTCCAGAAGAAGAACTCTTAGTGTGATTTCTGACCCAGAGAACTGGCTGGAGACACAGTTCACAGGGTGGGATATCTTTGTTGAAGCACTACTCTGCCCTAACACACACACCATCCAAATAGTCACTTATTGGGCATGACTCCTGTCACAACTCACACTGGTTCAACATCAAGTTCCTATCCGCCTTGTTTATTGGGCATGAAAGCCTTCTGTTGGCCATAGGCAGCATGCTGACTGAGCTTCCTATATTCCTGAATATCCTAAATTAAAGGCTCTTAGAGAAAGTAAACCAAAGCACATGCAATTCGCCTCACGGTGTGCCTAAGTTACACAGAGCTACCACGGACCAAGAGTTATTTAAGGACTATTCCTTATGATAGAAGAGATCATCAAAATGATATCTGGAAGAGGGGTTGTCTAAATGGATGCCTCCAGGTAGTGTCAATGTAAGGAAGAGGGAAATCATGGAGGCAAATGTTTTCCTTTGGGGATTTATTAAGCGAGCAAAACTAAAATGACCACATTTTCAATGATGGTGAATCCTGCTGTCTAAAAATCACCAGCATTTCACTTCATCTTCGCCTTGCAGAGAAGCCCAGCTCCAGGGAGAAAAGACGTGGTCTTTTTCCTTTTTAAGCAAGTGCTGTGCACAGCAAAAAGCAACCTGATATTAAACTATAAACCAAGTGAACTAATACATAAAGGTGCCTACTGCAGTTGAGTAGTAATGCTCCATATCTAACATTTTCAGGGGACAGCCCCCCTGCAAAATGTTTCTATATATTTTTTTTCTAAGAGGCAGCTGACTGTGTTTTGTGAATTATACATTAGCTGGAAGTGCAGAGCCTGGTGCTGAGTTGCAATCCAGGGACTTTGGAAGGGAAGCAACAGTGAGTCTGACAGTACACTGGGTAAGCATTCACCTTTGGAGTGATTATTTCAAGCTTTCATAAAAACAAAACACCAAAAGAGATGCGCATTGCTGAGCTATGTGAATATGTGCAGAGAAAGGAGAGGAAGAAAGAAGGAAAGGGAACACACATATGCTTTTTCTCATGAGGCATCACAGGATTTCTCCCGTGGGCTTAGGTTCTCTCAGCAGTTTTGAAATCTGAGTCTGCTCTAAAAGCCACAGGCATCTTAGGAAGGAAGCAGCCCACACTAGCACTCCAATCATTAACGATACATTCACATTGAATGTTGAGGAAAAATTATTTTCCCCGTAAGTTTAATGCATTCCTGGGAACCATAAGGGGAGCCACTCTGAGGAATGTCCCTTTAGGGCAAATGATAGAAAAAAATTCTTGCTACAATTTTTGGCCACCACACAACTACCTAAAACAGAGAAGCCAAACACATGACCTCCTCATTTATTCTGTATGCCATGAATACATCGGTGGCAAGTAGATTCTCTATTGGCCTAGCTGGAATGATGCATGGAGGAGACTATCCTAGGAAGGCATATTATTCTGCCAGAAAGAATTACGGCTGAGCAACTTTTGAAAACTTCTCCAGCTCCTTAAGAAAACGCACATAATTGTAAAAGGTCAAGGGTTTGTGTGAGCAATAAGCATGGGCGTCCCCAAGAGGGAGACAGAAATAGGGAGACGGAAGCAATGAAGAGGCACATCAGTGTTCTCCCCAGGATGCTGCTACAGAAGAAGAAATTGAGGTTGTAAGGGTACACATCAGTGCCTGAGGGGTAGGAAGCTTAATAAAAGCTATTGAGATAAAGAAAAACTCTTGGAACAGATGGGCTTCCTACTGACATTTATGAAGAATTCTCTGACGATTAAGTACTCCAAGCTTGGTGGAAGGGTTCAGAACAATTTTGGAAAACAGAAGAAGGCAAAGTCAATGACACCAAGGCTATTGACTATTCTGTTTAAAAATGGTGTGACAGAAGAAGTCAGCAATTGGAGGTTCTTAACACTATTGAATTCGGGCTTTAAAACACTTGCGGGAATTGCACTGTAAGTCCAGAAGTCGTAGATGACAAAATGATGCATGAGGACACAAACCATGTAATAAGAAGAAGGAAGATCATGCACGGGTTAGTCACCCTACATGAAAAAGTAGGACATTCTAAAGTTGGAACACAATCAGGTGGCTTACCACACTTGGGTAAAGACATCGTATTTGACAACACAATGGAGACTGGGTTGCTATGGTTATGGGTTTGAGGTTGCATTATTAGCCATATGAGAATATGGGTAGCCATAAACAAGAGAATATCATGAGACAAAGTAGAGATGTCCACTTAACTATTTGCTGCATGCATTAATAATGTATTTCTGATTCTAAAATGTATCAATATAGGACAAATGCTGAGAAAAGGGATACAGAAAATCCTGGACAATTACATAGGTGGGGCATCAATGATAAAGGAAACTAAGATGAAGGTAACTCCACGTCTTCACCCATGAAAAAATCCATAAATATAATTGTGAAATGAATGTATTAAGAAAGAACTAAAGTGATCATAGGTACTCTAGTCTTTAGATATGTCAGTGTACCAGTTGTTCTATAAATACTTCTTGGAGAATAAATGTCTATCGCCTTTATTCTCATTCATTCATTTTCTCTCTCTTGTCAGCTCCCTCGACAATGTTTTTTTTCTTTTTAGTCGCCACACCAACAACTACCTTGATGCCAAAAATGTACTAGGTAACCAATAATTTCTTTTAAATTACACAAAAAGAGAAAAACAACATATAAACAACAAACAACAGCAAAACTCAGGGCTGGTTTGGGGGGAAATAATGAGAAATATATTTGCAAATGACATAAGAAGGTAGAGAATGGAAAGAAAATGAAAACTTCCTGGAGAATATGGAAGACACCTTGTGGCAATGTGCCTAGCTTGAGCTGCATGTCTGAGTCCAGATGTTTTAATAAAGCATGCACTATTTTGTACCATGACCAACAGAACTGATGAATTTCTTCAGCTATTTTTTTTCAAAATCAAAGAGAAACAACCAGACCATCCCAGAAGTTCAGGAATCTGGGTCTCTTCCAATCCCAGAGCTTAGAGGCACTTTCTCGGGGAAGAAGTGGAGCAGGAAGCAGATGGTGGAGCCCAGTTTAGAGCAAGGTGGAGGACCTCCGAGTGCGAGTGTGTGCAATGGGTGCAGAGATGGCTGCATCTGGGACAGTCACCTTCACAGATAAGCTCCATTGACACCCGATAAGCCCAGGATGCCCACCGCATGGGTCCAAAAGCTCAGGGAGTCCCTCTTGAAAACACTGATATCTCTGACTGAGTGGTAAAGAAATTATGAAGCAGTATAGACTTGGCCCAGAGGAGGCCTAGTAATTGCATTGAAACTGCTATCGGGTATACTCAGGTGACGGAGATGATTCAAGGCCCAGCACATGCTGTGGTAGGTAAGTCTTGACTGGAGTGCCCTGGCCGGAGTGTGGTCTCAGCCTCATCACGTTCTGAGGCAATCATAACTGATGCCTGGCATCTTTGTTTCCAACTTTGTCATCTATATAATGTGCGCTGCTCAAAGCTTAAGCCCTGAGACCTTCATGCCCAGCAGTCTGCTTACAGAATCACCTAAAAACCAAACTGCATGTTGTTGTGACAAGGAATGAGAGTAACCCAACTGATAAAAGCTTTACAGTGAGATGGATGCGACACTTTGATGATTTCCAAGATGTCTTGTGTCAAGAAATGACGTTTTGTATTGCCAGACGTATTCTCTACATTGTACAGCTGGGAGTGATTTTCACAGCTCACTCAGAGAGGTGGCATCTCCGTTTCACGGAGCACGTACTTAGAGGACCTCTTCATGTGAGTCCCCAGGGCTACAAAAATTGTGATGTGAAGCATCATCCTGACACAGAGCATGTGCAAACCCAGTGTCCAGCTCATAGAATAGCAGCAGAAAGAACAACAGCACCACCCCCAGAAAGCTATGGGACAGACCCAGATGAGGTCTCTTCAAAGACCGGCCTTTCTGACCTAACTGACTCCACACTGGCTGAGAAGAATACGGCAACAGGCAGCAACACTCACTTCAGGAAGCTTCCATTCAGTTTCACGAAGCTCAGAATTTGAGAATCTCTGTACGTGGAAGCTAACAATCTACCCACAGGCTATTAATTTAGTTGAGCAGATTTTTTTCTTCTTAGGGAGATCTCATGACTTATGAAGCTGAGGCTTTGAAGTGGCCACAGCTTGGAGCCAGCCAAGTAAGCCCGGCATTCCTCTTGGACTTACCAGGGACCTCATACAAGGAAAGCTAGACTGACTGGCCTTAGATGCCTGAGACCTAGTGCTTTGCCACGTGGCACTTGAATCCTTTTGTTGCTCATGGAAGAAAAGAGAGTTCTTCCTATGTTGACCACTTCAGCTCTTCAAAGCTGCACTGAGTCTAGACCACACGGCCTCATCTTCCTTTTTGCGGTAACACCCAGAGTTCTCCACCTTCTATATAAAGAAAGGAGGAAACCAAAAGTCAACATTGGCTATCTGGTCTCCTTTGTCAGAGGGAGGGGCAAGTCAGGTGACTGGGAACACAAATCCTGGTGCCTGGTTAACTGAATAAAGGATTGAATTGAAAACATGAACGAACAAAATAGTGAAGTGGACTCTTTGGATGTTACTTCATCCTTTTGTTTCCATGAGGAAACTTGAGTTGGAATCGCGTTTGTGGCCCCCTTACTTTCACTCACTCTTCCCCAGGCCCCCAGAGGAGGAAAGACCTATCTGATTGGCCAGTTTGGGAAACTTCTAGAAAACCTGTTCCCCGTATGCTAAGATATAGCATCTCCTCTATCATGCAGTGAGCAGCCTGCCGATGGGCAGGGAGTCTGAGGTCGAATTTGCTAGCCTGCCTGAGAATGCATGGTGTTTACCACCAATGACAAATGCAATCTGGTCAACTGACTTCTTGGTGTATTTATCAATTAGTTCAGAATAAACAGGGCAGGGATAAGACTGACCACCCTCTCCAGCCTTCCCTCGTGGACAAGTGGAAAGAGACAGCGTTTGGAACCCAAGGCCTTGATTTGAATGCCCGGTGTCACCTTGAGCTCTTTGTGACCTTGAGAAGAAAAGGAAACAGTAAATGTTTTATAGACACCACTAGTTAGTTACAGAGGAACACATTTCTTTCTTTGCTCTTTCATTTCCTTCTCTTTCCTTCCTTCTCCCTTCTTTTCTTGTCTTGTTTTTACACTGAAGTTTCTCTGCTCTCTGATAGGGAACTGCCTGTCACATGACATATGTGTCAGGTCTTTATATTATACGTGTTCCTTAGGCCGATGTTTCATGACGTTTCCAGATATTGACACCCTACGAGGCCCTCCACCTCCCCTGTTCAGGTTTACTCTTATTTGTGAAATCAGCAGGATTTAAATGGTTTATTATTAAACATAATAGCAACTGTGTACTTTTAAAAATGATACAAAAATATCTAGGTCATATTATTTATCCAGGCCACACTGCCCTGTGGTCTAGGTCCCACAGATTAAGAATCAGGATTTACTCTACTGGTGCTGACAGGACCATAAATGCTTCCATTACTAATACAAATAATAATAATCATCATAATATTCATAATAAAGATGTATTGAGAAATCCCTAAGCACTTTATGTGGTTTATCTTGTTTGATTCTGAGAACCATTTCACATACATAAGATTATTGAAGTCTTTCTGATGAAGGGACAGAGGTCCACAAATGTTAACTAATTTCTCCATGAGCTGAGATTAGGAACCCCAGACCACCTAATTCTGGTGCCTGAATTATTAACCCTTTTGTGATATTTATTGCCCTGCCCATAGTTCCGGGCACAAAAGAAAACACATACAGAAAGAAGACATAAAATAATGAAGTGATTCCTACTTGGTCACATTAGTGAATCATTTAAAAGTGAGATAAATTAGGTTGATGACAATTGAAAAAAATTGAATTATGGTGACAAAGCCACTGGGAGTGGAATACCTCCTGAAGATAAAATGAGAAGAAAAATGGGAATTAGGTAGGCTGACTAGACGTACCATTATAAATGGGACAGAAAACAATCGTACTTTCCTATTTCAAATGGTATGTCTGGTTAGCCTAGTCTCACTGAGCTAAATTCAAGGTGTCAGTAGGCTGACCAGGTATGCCATTTGAAATGGGACAGTACTGTTGTTTTCTGTCCTGTGTAAAATGGTATGCCTGGTCAGTCTAGAGTTAGAAAGGGGACCAAGAAAGAAGGCTGGATCTGAATAATTACGCTCTGTTATTCATGTGGTAGTGACTGAAATGTGATGTGTAAGAATGAAAAACATCTGATTGAAAAGGAAAATGGTGGAGAGGAGAAATGATGCATTGCTATAAATAATGTCACTTATATTTTTAAAATGACATACATAAAATCTCCCAGGGAAGGAAAAATGCTTCAATATCATATCTAAAAGACAGGTGGAATGGTGGAAGTTGGTCAGCGTGAGTCTTAGGTGGTAACTGTACAAACAAGAGATAATCTTGCCAGAAGTTAGGCCTGCTTCGTTGACCCCTGGAAATGTAGCTGTGTGAGTCCCAGTGTTCCCACTCAAACGTCAGCTTAGATCAGCCCTGCCGCCCCTCACATTCATGAAGCAAAAGGAGGCAGCTACTGGAGTCCCCGGATTTGCTCCCAGATGCACTCCGATCCCTGCAGCCTGCACTACCACCCTGCTCTGTTTCCAGCTCCTGGATCCCAACCTGCGCTCTCATCTTGGTCTAAGCTTTGGAAGATGGCTGCTCTCTCACCTCTTGGATGTTAATCAATAGTCCTCCTGAAAAAGCACAACCTTCTTTTCTTCCCATCACACATGAGCTATTTAAACCCCAAGGACATGGATGACCACACAGAGGCAGACAGTCATTCTTTCCATAAGCCAGTACTTACTGAGTTCCAGTCCAGTGGTAGTAGGACTGTGAACTAGCCAGACACAGAGCCGGGAAAATAAAAGAACTGCGGAGATAGTCCATGTTAGACATGAAACAAATAAGATGGTTATTCATGAATAGCAGGGCATGGGGCCAGGGCTAATTTGTGTAAGTCTTTTGGGGAGAGATTTTTTTTTAGAGGAGATTATAAATAACTGGAGACCGGCGGCACAGGCAACGAAGTGCAATTGCTTGAGAGAGAAGGGGGTGGAGCTTGGCACAGTCAGGGAAGGTCTCAGAGCCGGCAGGTGATGGAGAGTGGGAAGAGGTGAGTTTGGAGAGACAAGCAGGGGTCCAATCACAGAGGCATTTTGATGTAGGCCTGGCAAGCGGTTGAGACTAATGGAAAACCAATGGAGGGTCTAAAAGGAGCAATAATGACATAGGAGTTACATTTTCACGTGATTAAATAGGCAGCTCTGTGGAGAAGGGATTGGAGAGGAGGCATAAGAAGGGAAGAGGGAACGGGTTCCTCAGAGAGGGAGGCAGGCACAGCTTCTTCCTTACACAGCTGCTGGGCGAGCCCCTGGAGGGAACACACAGTGTAGCTTAAGATACTTGCTGGAACCAGTGCGCATATTTCTTAACCTCACTATGTCTCCATTTCCTCAACCTAGGTGATAATCACACTTAGCTTTAGGTGGATTGTGATGATTAATCGGATAAAGCTTGTGAGGAACCTGGCATGCAGTGACTGCTGGCAAATATTAGCTATTTAACTGTTATGGTGACTTTGGGGTGTCTGGTGGGAAGGGGGCTCCAGATCATGAGTTAAGACAGCTAGAAAAAGGTTCATAGAAAGGAGCACCTTCAAGTCGCGTTCTTCCTCTTAATCTCATCGATGAGTAGCTCTAACACAAGAGCTACCAATAAGCCTAGTCATTTGCACCCGTTATTTTATTTCATTCTCACAACAGTCTTGCAATGTAAATACAGTTATTCCCATTTTAATACGAAGAAATTGTGGTCCAAAGGAGTTAGGTAACTTGCTCAAGTTCACCTAGTTAGTGGAAGAGCCAAAATTCAATCCAGATCTTTCTCTTTCCAAACCTCATGCTCTTTCTACCATAATGGCTCATCCACAGCACACACTTGCATCCCAAACACATCTCAGGTTCTTAGGATTCTGCAACATCTGTGTCTCTCAGCCCAGGGTGTCTTATCTATGGAAGGTCCCCAGGTAACATGGGGAAGAAAAAGAAATCTGTCCACTCCAAGCCATATAAAAAGGGACAGAACAGACCCATTCCATCTGGTATTCTATAAAGCACATCCTTGCCAGGTAAAGTCTGGAAATGAGGTTGTACCCACTGCTGAGAACCAAATGTTAGATAGCTAATTAACCACAGAGATTTGGGAAGCAACCCATTAAAGAGCCCAAATATAGCATGAAGAGAAAGCACATGATAGCATTGCTGCTTATTATTGTTTTTGCCATTAATATTAATATTAATACTATTATTTAGTTGTATTATTACTCTGATATATCATTATTATTGCTGTCTCCTAGCATCTTCCACATAAATCTATCACCAAATATTTTAGAGGTTTAATATCATTATAGTTATGTAATTAAACAAATAGAAATAATAGCTGCAGAATTGCAGAGTTACATAATTATCACTCCACAATGGAAACAATAAATAAAACTTACATGCCTCCATAGCAGTTACATTAACAACAATAGAAACATTGAAGGCTGAAGCTGAAGAATTATGTAATGGTTACATAATTAAATAATAAATTACCCCAGAACTACAGGGACATGCACTATACAAAGCGGCTTACAGAATGGAGGAGAAAACCATTGAGCAATGCAAATAAATAAATAAATAAATAAATAAATAAATAAATAAAGATTTGCCTATGGATAGGAAGCAAAGCAACATGGGCCCAGAATGAGAAGGTCTGGGGTTTGTAGTAAGAAGCCTCCTCAGCTTCCCATTCTAGATTCAGACATGTATGTGAATTTAATCATCCCCAGAACACAAAGTAATTTGTCAAAGGCTATAAATTACTTGGATAACATAATCTCCTTAACTGAACAGTTTATCACATGTGACATACATTTAATCTCTGTATTTTAAATGATCACAAAATTTAGCTTTAGTTTTAGCTAAGTAGTATACAGCTGCTCGACAACTGTCCCCAATGATACCAACACCAGTGTGTGCACGGAGGATGGGACCCTTGCCTGAGGTTGAGAATGATACCATTTTGAAAATTACTTCAGATTATAGAAACCCTCAATCGCTGTTCACAATGTTTCTTTGGTTGTGCTATCACAATATTAACATTCTCCAATATTTGGAAAGACTAAGATGTTTGCTGTTCTATAAATATCCAGATGACGGCTTGGCTTTGCTAATTTTCTATCCTGAAGTTCCGCCGTCCAGCTGCCTGGATTTTACTTTTGAAAAACGTGTTTATTGAGGTCCGGAGTGAGGGACTCCATCATACACCCGAGAGATCAAAATGTGCACCTGCTCCACAGACTCACTTCCGGTTGGGACGCCAGAGGGGTTATAACACATTTTGCACTCTGAATCCACCTGTCTCGCTGCGTGTCGGCAGAGAGAGCTCATTGTCAGGATGAATGGCATGATGGGACGTTCCTGGGATGCCAGCAGCATGTGGTATGAATAAGCACATGGCATCACTCAGCGGTGACAATGGGGAGGCAGAAGGCTCCTGTCCAGAGACAGTGGGGCACAGAGCCGTAGTCTGCCAGCCTCTCTGTAATTCCCATTTCAAGGAGGCTCTCGCTCCTCCATTAGCCTGCTCTGAAAACAGCCAGGTTGGGCCATTATCGTAATGGGGTCACCTGGGAGTCCGGGAAGAGGCAGGGGAGCGGTGTACTGGGGAGAACTAATTGACTCCTGTCTCATTACTTGGCTCAGCTTGACAGGCAGACCCAGCGATTGGAAAAGGGTGGCCTCATAGGAGGCCCACGCCAGGCAAGGGCCGGGAGGCCATGGCACCTGCTGGGCCTGGGGGGCTGGGACCGGATTGCCCAGCATCAGTCCCACACAGTCAGGTCGGAATTCTCTAGCATGCAGCTCTGAGTGGCCCCTGGCCTAACGGGAGGCTCTGCTGCCCAGCTGCCTGTGTGACCCTTGGCATCATTTTGTCTCCATCTCTCAATAACTCACCTTTAAATCCCTTGATTAAGGACCTTTTTAGGTGTAAGTAAGATGCTCCTCCCAGTGAGGAAGGCAAATGTCCTCACCCTGGGACTACAGGAATATTTCCTTATCATTGGTACAGTGAGTCACGTGGGCACCTATGCAAAGAGTGGTCGGTTTCCTCACTCACTATTGAGGGGGTTCCTGGAAGCACTGGGGTGCTATTGAAAGTCCTTGGGCTATGAAAATAAGCCAACCTAATAGATTAGTCAGCTCAGACCACCATAACAAAATACCACAGAGTGGGCAGCTTAAACAACAGAAGTTATGTTCTCAAGTTCTGGGACCGGGAGTTTGAGACCACAGTGCCCACATGGTCGGGTTCTGGGGTTTCCCACAGGGCTGCTTCTCCCCACAATGGAGAGATGGTTGCCTCTGTCTCTTCCTCCTCTGATAAGGCTTCTACTCCATCATGACAGGCCCACCCTCATGACCTAAAGTCCTAACTGCCTCTAAAAACCATCATACTGAGATTTAGGGCTTAAACCTGTGGCTTTAGGTAGATACAAACATCCAGTCCATCTAACACTTGGGTTTGAATTTCAGCTTCTGCTTTTAATTATGTGTTGATCTTATATAACATCAATGCCCGGAATCTCAGTTTACTTCATTTATTTAATGTGACTAACAATACCTATACATTGAACTAGTGTGAGGAATAAGATGAGGTAATGACACACATGAGGTATTAAAAATATGAGTTCTGATCTCTCCCTCTTGTCTTTTTCAAAGTGTTGCTGATCTGTGGGAGCATCAGTTTTCGTAGGCATTCTAGCCTAGACACCCCAAGTTGAAAATGCCTCCTCTTTGAGAGTCTCTCCATCCTGATGAGCCGGGCTGGGCTGCATCCTACTGTCTCAGAAAACGACAGACAGGATTGTCCCTCCGGAGTGGTGATGGTCCCGCCTCTCCTAGGGGTCCTGAAGAAGAGGAGGGAATGCCTTAAGGGAAACGTGGCGATTGTCATGGCTTTTCTGGGAACAGGCTTCCTGGGCCCACTCACTGTCCCGAGAGCCCTCTTCCTGGGCTCCTCTTAGCTCACTCCAAAGTCTCAGGGTCTGCAGTATCAAGTCTGGTCCGAGTCCAGGCTCCAGAGACCTTTCCTGGCCATGGAGTCCCGTGGCTCTTCCTTCCTCAGCCCCCGGCCCACCGATGTCATCATCAGGGTGATCTCCATTAGCGGCTACAATGTCAGTTCATTGAAACAATGTAACATTAGACACATCCCCTGACTAACGTCTTTGTTCTGAGCCGGGGAATCAGAACGGAACAGATGTTTTAAGGACTCCATAAATCCGTGAAGAGAAAAAAACACCCACCAGCACTTTCTAACAATGCGCCGATGCTGATGAACCAGCATATCGGAACTACCAAAATAAATATGAAATCCCACGGACGCCTCAGAATAAATCGTAGGCTTTTTCTTTCTCTCTTTTTCCCTTATAACATACACCAGACATCATTTTTAATACTCAGTGAAGACCCCCAGCTGAGAACAGAAAGTCTGCAAAACGCTGCCGCTCCCCTCTGAAGTGACCCAATGATCAGCTGCAATGTGCATGAATCACCCTTCAATTGCTTCCTGAAAAACTCATTTCACTCTCCCCCAGAAGCTTCACTCTCTCCCGCTACATCCAGTGTTGTCATGTTTCCTCCCATAACTCCTTGCTGAATTCCAATGAGGTTTTCTAATTAGCCTAATTAATTTTCTGCCCAACTTAATAAGACTGTCTCTGGTTTAGAAATAATTGGACTTCCCAAACACCATTTTTCCCTCCCTCTGTTTCTCAGTGGTGAGTTGTGATCCAGCCTCCTTTAATAATTCAAAATTAGCTTCTGTTTTTCAGATGATGGGTTCATGTTCAGAGAGTTATTTAGTTTTTTCATTAACACTCTGCCATCGCCCTTTCCCTCCTATGAAGAATACCTCAAAAAGCACTAAAAATAAAAACGAAACTTGGATCCCTTCATGGAGAGATAAATCCACTTGGGACCACGTTTTTTGTGGAGTCTTGCTTCCTATCTTGCCAATTTCAGAAAGGTAAATTAATAACTTGGATACAGTATATTCTTTCCTGCTAAGTTTGGTCATAACTACAAACATTAGCCCTAACAAGCGCAGGTATTAAAATCATGAGAAACGTCTTCATTATGATCAGGCAACTGGCCTCCTATGGAACAGCGGCCTTCTTTCTAACCTCTTACATATTTTTAATATGGTTGTAAATTTACTAGAGGCAAATACAAGTGTTGTTAAATACAGGTGTGTTCTCCAAGCAAACAAGTGAGAAATAAAAGGAGGCGGAGATACAAGCTAAGGAAAGGGGGTGACGAATGGAAAGTTGGCAAGCCAATGGAAATGTCCGTGTTCCAATGCATATTTGAGTAAGATCTGCAAAGCTGTGTAAATTGAATACTGTCTTCTGTTTGCTCTCAGGTTCCAGAATGCCAGGCAATCTTAGCCTCCACAATATTGGTTTTACAGCCCCAGGAATACATTACTTGGAACCATGAAGATGGAATTATTTTCTCAATTCCCTAAAAAAGCCTGAAGCAATTTTCTAGAGAACTTATAAATATTCTGATGAGCAGTACTAGGGAAGAAGGAACATAGTTAAGTAAGAGTGTTGCTTCCGATCCTTCCCTTTGCACAAGGATGACACAGCTGTGAACCATCTCCATATGGCTGCCATATTCTCAGTGGAATCACAAAAGTGTGAAAGTTTTCAAAGACTGTATTCCAAACAGTAGCTATAAGAGTACAGCCCTGCTCTTCTCTTTGGATCATCCTAGACTAAACATTTCAAGAATAAAATGTCTGGAGGTATTAAGGTTGGCTCCTATGTCAATGAAGACAGGTGATCCACTCATGTCTCAACACTCACTTCTTATACTAGGATGCATCTAGGCACACAAAGGTGATATTCAGAAAATGCCAAGTGTACCAAATGGATAAATTTGGGGATGATAATCTACTAAAAATGGACTCTTAATCTCGCTCTCTCTCTAAAATAACTCTGGGAATGTTACATAAAAGACAGTAGCTTGTAGTAAATATGAAGTATGACTGATGTGTTTTTCAAATGTAAATAACACTCAATTTCTCACAAATGTCCAGAAATAAAGTATGCCTATATTATAAGCTCACATGCTCAGAGGTTGCTACAACTGGTATCATTTATAGCTATATATTTAAATAAAGCTTATTCTTGGCCACCACTAGAACACTGTGAAACTGTATAAAGTCGTCTATACTTAAGACTCCTGGGCTTTCTTGCTGGTTGCTTAAGTAAGACCACTTGCTCTCAGCAGAATCCTGCAATGCCCACTGACCAGCTGGGGGCTTTGAACTATGACCCATTTACACCCACAGACTGTTCAGTGGAGATCTGCTTAAAATTTAAAGCTAAATATCATGTTTGTTATCCACATTGTATCCTTAGAATATACTTTTCATAACTGTGCTCTTAAGAATGTTCTCTGCATGTTGATATTGGGGTAGGTTTCTTTTTTCAATTTAGGTACATTTTGACTGATCATTGTCCTACTGCCCCTGTTCTAGTTATGTTCTTCTGTAAGATAATTAAATTACTCTGAATCCTGATTTTTGCATAAATACCTTAAGGATAACCTCCACCCAAGAAAACAAAACATATGCATACAAATAATATCCACGTGATGATTGAACTTTGAGTTACACAAGAGGAAATCTTGACTTGGCTTGGCTCTCCCCTGCATTAAGGGGACTGTCACTAGAGACACAGCATTGACTATGAAACTAGTACATCCCTGAAAATGAGCAGTGGAATAGCAGGAAGAGCATCAGTAATACCCAAATCTTCCATTCAAGTTTGCCTTGACCACGCAACTATTCAGACCATGCTGAATGTGTCCATCCTATTAGAATGATGAGTGCCAGGCAGAAATATCGTAGGGAACATGGCATGTCCAGGTGCATCAGTCAGGGGCCAGTCATGCAGAGTAGGCACCTGACAGGACTCCAGCAGCAGGAACTTCAAACTGGTGACTAGTTATACAAAGTTGTATGAGAAGAGATGAGAAGGAAACCTACAGATTAGCAACCGAAGGAATGCTCTACCAGGCCTCAGACTGAAGGGTCAAAGAAAGATGTTCCCAGTGCCAAGCATTGGAATTCAAGTATGTCTTAAACTAGGAGAAGTGGCCCAAGGACAGCCTGTCCTAGCTGAAGGCATCAGCTGTCACTGTGAGCTCCCTGGTGGCATGTGATGCCCCTTCTCCGAGCTGCGCTACCAGCCAAGATTTTATGGATCATAAAATTTCTGGGTCCCCTTTTTAAGCACAGCCTGGTTCTGCTTCAATGACCGCCCAAGCAGCCCACTGCACAGCAGATAAAGAAGCATTTCTTTTAATGGCTGGGAATTCATTTGCTATAAATTTTACCCAGTGCCCTCAGGTGGGAGTGTTACTGTCAGGTAAAGCAAGTCAGGAGGAAGCAGTTTGTATTATTCTCCTTGAACATCCTTTCCTTTTCTCTTCCTGAGAAACAACAATGCCCTAATTGTAATAGCCCTTTGACAGAAGACCCCTCCCCCAGTTTCTCCAGAGTAGATTAAGACCTTTCTCTATTCTTCTTCAATTCTACACCTTTTTCCCTCTTTCAAGAAGCCTTATCAGATGGTAAAAATGACATTTCAGTCTCATTCCTTCCCACCCCGCTATAACACCCGTGAGAGTGTGGGATAGTAATGGTGATAGCCAAACCAATAACCCAGCATCCCCTTTAAAACCAGGATGGTTGCTAGCAATGAGCTGATCTTGCCTTCTGTCCAGACACCACTAGTTTCTGAAAGTTGAGACACTGCCCTCTACTGGTCAATGTAAGGCAGCAGCGAGAAAAGAAACGCCTCCGGAGTAGGGATGAAAAAATGGGTATCCTTCTACTGTCACTCCTTCAATAAAACTATGAGTTAGATGTTATTATCCTTGTTTTTCAGAAATGTTAAATAACTTCACGGAGCTCTCAGATTGAGACAGTTGGGATTAGAGTCAAGGTCTGACTCACTACAAAATCCACAATATTTTTGTTACATAGCATCAATTCAGTTTTCCATGGGAGTAGCATCGTAAAGTGCAAAACACGTAAAAAAAAAAAAAAAATTTTCCACATATGAGTTCAAGCAGTCTGGTGATAATGTAGTCTGCTGGAAGAATCGCCAGGTTTAGCAAATTAAAACACAGGACATGCAGTTAAATTTGAATTTCAAATGAACAAAAAATAATTTCCTTAGTATAAGTAAGTCCCAAAGATGGCATGGAGCATACTGATACTAAAACCATTTACTATTTATCATAAATTAAAGTTTATTTGGTCATTTTGTATTTTTCCTGCCAATGCTACATGATATGTAGATTATGCATACATACATGCAATAAAAATTGCCCACTTAGAATTGTGTCTCAATGAGTTCTGATGAATGTGGACATCTGTGTAACCAACACCCCAATCAAGATCAAGAACATTTTCATCGCCCCAGAAAGTTGCCTCACATCCTTCACAGAAAATCCTCCTGCCTCTCCAAGCCCAGACAACCATTGCGCTGCTTTGCGTCATTATGGATTAATTCCATTTCCCTATAGTTTCATGTAAATGAAATCATAAAGTTCTACCATGTATACTCTTCTGTATCTTCCTGCTTCCACTCAGAATCATGGCTTAAGATTCATTACAATTGTTGTCTGTATCACTTGTCCATTCCTACTTATTGCCGAGTCATATTCCATTCTATGGATTTACCATCATTTGTTTATCCATTCATCCACTGATAAACATGGATTGTATCCAAATTTGGCTAATATCAGTAAGATGCTACTGACATACATGTAGCAGTCTTTGTATAGACATATGGCTTTACTTCTTCTGGATAAATGCCAAGGAGTGAAATGCTTGGGTCATATAATAGGTATATGTTTCACTTTGTGAAGAACTATCATGCTCTTTTTCAAAATAGTTCTAGCATTTTTTATTTTTACCATTAGTATATGTTAGTCTCCATTGCTCCACATCTTGACCAAAACTTGGTTATTATGGTCAGCCTTTTTAAATATTAGTTATTGTAATAGGTGTGTAGTAGTATCTCATAGTGGTTTGTGTTTGCATTTCCCAGAGTTCAATGCAAATCGTGTTTTAAAATATGATATTTAGGGAGAGGAGGGAGAAGGAGCTAAATATATAGTGATGAAAAGAGTTGTATACCTGGCACCTATATAATTATTACTAACCAATGCAACCCTAATAAATTTAACAATAAAAGAAAAAATATTATGCTCAGAAAAAAAACAATGCTCTTCTCCTTTCATTAGGTAATTTTTGAGCATCTGTTTTTTTTTAAGTTTTATATTTTGGCCAGTTACCATACTACAGGGACTGAGTATAAAATGGGAAATAACATACATGATCCCTGCTGACATGAAGCTTACAATTTATCATTCAAGGCAGATATTAAGCAAACACACTTCTATACATAAATACCTATAAATGGCAATAAGTGTCATTAGAAATATAAATAACTAAAGCACTCTAAGAGAAAATACCAGAGGCCACCCAATTCAGGGTAAGAAGTGAGAGATGAGCCCTCTTGGAAGACCACTGAAAACACCCTGCAGTATGATTAGAAATTGGAGAGGCAATGGTGGGGGGGAGTCTTACAGACAGAGGGAGAGACCCATGTGAAGATCCTAAGGTGCAATAGAATGATGTGCCTTTTCCTCAGGACTGGAAGAGGGGCCGTGTGGTCAAGAATCCTGAGGCCTGGAGAGAAAGAGACTGATTTGAATGAGGCTGCAAGTGAGAAAGTAACCAGTGGCTATCGCTGTAGTTTAAGCAGGTGAGTGAGGTGTGGCCTTGGCAGTGAAAGTGAAAATGAAAGAGTTCAGGTGAACTTTGGAGGTGAAATCAACAGGAATTGGCAATGCCTTATACTAAGGGTGTCCAACCTTTTGGCTTTCCTGGGCCACACTGGGAGAATTGTCTTGGGTCACACATAAAATACACTAACAGTGACAATAGCTGATGAGTTAAAAAAAGAAAAAAAAAAAGTCGGGGAAGCCGGGATGGCTCAGTGGGTTAAGCATTCACTTTGCAGCGTCGGGGACTGAGGATCGAATCCTGGCCCCGGCCCGTGCGGAACCATATGCTGAACTGGGGAGTGCCCCCAGTTCAGTTCTCTCTCTCTGTCTTTGTATCTCTCTCTCTCTCTCTCTCTCTCTCTCTCTCTCTCTCTGTCAAAAACAATAAAATAAATAAATCCTTAAAAAAAAAGTCACAAAATATCTCATAATATATTAAGAAAGTTTATGAATTCATATTGGGCTGCATTCAAAGTTTCGTTGGGCCACATTCAAAATCATCTTGGGCTGTGTACAGCCCGTGGGCTGAGGGTTGGACAAGCTTGCCTTAGATGATAGGACTATAGGAAAGAGAGGGAGATTACTGGGTCTCCCCCTGAGCAGTTAGGTTGATGGAGGTACCCACCAGAGAGTCAGGAGGACTGAGAACAGAACCAGGAGCCCTGTAATTCCTACAGTGACTTGCTCAGAGGCTACAATGGCAGTTACAGGGAAGGAGGTGATAGTCTTGTTGCCAGAGTAACATTTTTCCTGCCTGTAATTATAAAGACAGTAAAAATACCTGAGTCTGTGGCAATGTGCATGTGGTTGAACGTAATATCGTAGGGGTCTCTCTCTAAGTAGACACCGAGGGAAACTCAGGGCCACCACATATACAAGTGTAGATTGTGTCCTGTCCAGCTTGAACAACAGCCCTTGTCTCATGAATAAAAGAAAAAGACGCCTCTCTCGAAAAGGAGAGCAAGGTAGGTATTCTCAAAGACAAGTTCAGAGAGAAATGGGAAGGTAATTGGTGGTCTTTCTCTGCCACATATAAGCAGGTGCCTAATGGCTTGTCACCTAAGGCCACCTAAGGGGGACCTTAAGTAAACCAAGTAGCAAGTGGCCATTGACAGCTTACCAGCTTTCCCTCACTGGGAATTCAATGAGCCGCCACTGTGTGACAGAGCCCTGCCTAAACAGGACAGACACAGAGATGCTGGTGTCTCACCTCTGCCCTGTGGAACTGACAGGACAAAGTGAAATGGTCCTAACAGAATGATGGTGACATAGGGATGCAAGTGCAAGAACAGATGTGGGGCCTGGGCCCCTGTCTAACACGCCAGATTCCTCCAGTTGGCAAAACAAAGAGAATGAAACCCCGAGCATGTCAATGCTGTATGTTTAATAATAACGTGTGTGCTTATTGCCATTTTCAGATGCTTACAGAGGCAGACACAGGGCTGAGCCATTTGCAAGCTCTATGCCTCTTCTCCTCAGAGCAGCCCTGGGAAGTGGCTATGACTGTCACGCCTTCTTTCCATACTAGGGAACTGTGCCTTACACATGTTAGTTTGCCCAAGGGTACATTCTCAGAGAGTGGCCAGACTGTGATTCAAGCCCAAGTCCATGTGACCTAGAAGCCCACGTACCTAATGACTTCACTGCCATTGGCGTTGAGTTTATTCAAAGCGAACGTCATTGGGAAAGGAAGTTAACGGCATCTCTGAAGCCGACCTTCTCCAGCACCAACTCCTGCTCCAACTGTTGATCTATCAGAGTTGCCCAAAGCAGGTTATGATTCATATGCCATGGTCGTGGATCTCCGTGTGAGGACATGAGCTGCTCTGTGTCCCTTTTTTCTCAGATAAAATCAAACAGGAGGCAGGCCACAGAGGCGGGCCCACAAGGAAGGCAAAGCCAGGACCCCCCTGGTGTCAGGGACCCCCTGCTGCTGGAGAAGCACTTCTGCCTGGCCTGGTGGCACACACAGCCCCCCAGGACCCCTCACACTTAACGGAGAGAGCCTAGGTCACCCGGGGGAGCAGAGAGAACTGGAGTGCAGCAGTCCCTTCCCATCTGTTTTGCAGAGGAGAGTGATTCTGCAAAAGCACAGCAGATTAAATAAATTAAAAGAGTTGCACCCCTCTGGGAACATTCTCAAAACAGAAAGCCATTCGAACCAACGTACGATTCACTCACAGCCTCTCTCCTTATAGGAAATGAATACAATCAAAATAAAAATCACTCCTCACTCCCTGTAGTAAGAGGCAGGCAATGGGCACAAGGAGAGAGCGGGGAGGGGAGCAGGTCACAGAAGCCACGATGTTTACAAAGCCATTAAAGGAGAATGAATAGATCTAGTCTCGTCCCAAAAGGGTCGGAAATGTGAATTTTCACATATAAACAGAAACGCTTAGAATGTTATTAAGTCAAAACAGAGCTGCTAATGCCTCTGGTTGACAGCTGCGCCTTGGATGTCTGCTTAGCTGCAGAGACCCCTGCTGGTGAGAACCACTCTCTGCTGCTCGAATTCTTCCTTCGGAACTCTCAGCACTTCTGGGCACTACAGGGGAAGCCTGCACACCCACCTGACCAGGGACCCGTCCTCAGTGTGTTGCCTAGAACCCACTACAGTACCGGGCACATAGCAAACCCTTCACAAGGACTGCTGAGTGACTGCATGACCCAACACACACACAGCTCTACTTTTGAACATAGTTGACCCTGGGCACCTTAATCTTATAGCATCAAAACTTCTTGGGCCCAGTCAATGGATTCTGCTAAGAAAGATGTACCAGGTGAGACTAACGTCACCATGAGAGGTGACAGAGGTGAGCACAATGGGAGACCCGTCATCTATCACAGTGACACAGTGGTGATGTGTTGGCTGTGTCCTTGTGGAGGCATGCCTGAGATCACAGGATAACAAGGAGCTTGCCAGATAAAGAATCAGAAGAGATGCTATGCAAAGAGAATGGAAGGTCAAGGGTACAGGCATGAAAGTTCCAGGGGTTTTGGGAAAATGACTTGCTGTTGCCAGAGGGTCCAATGAGAGGAAGGGCTGATTGTAGTTAGTGTTTGAGGGGTCTTGTGACAAAGAGTTTCTTTTTCTAATGAAGCTTGAGATGAGTTCATGGTCTACGGACACCCATTGGCAGGGCCTGCATTTAGGAGTGACAGTGTTTATTTTGCATTTTATATCCATAGCTTTAGCAAGACAGGAAAATGATTTCAGGGGTGGGAAAGGAGAAGCCTATAGGCAGAGAGCCCAGCAACAAGGCTCTTGCATTTAATAGAAACCCAAGAGAGCCTTCACTGAGATATGAGTAGTGTTAATTAATAGTAAGAAGACTGATACAAGAAAGGTTAAAGCGGTATAGCTGAAGGCTCAGCCAGGCCTGTTTGCTCTATAGAAGAGGGGCCAGGATATGCTTCCAGTTCCTGGAACAGATTCTGTGCCAGCGACTGGAGGAAGGACCCTGGAAGGAGGAACAGGTCTGTGGGGAGAACTCAGAAGAGATGCTGAGGTAGGGTGCTTGTAAATTATGCAGCTGGCATCCTGATATAGGAGTTTTAAACTCATAGGAGTTTGGGCTACATGAATAGTGTGGGGAGTTGTTAGTTTATGGATTGCAGTAGCAAAAAGTACATTTTCCATCTGTGCCTTAGTTTCCCTCTGGCATATTTATATATAAAGTAAACTGCTCCTAAAGGATGCTGTAGCTTCTAAGAAATGTTTATAACAATCATCTCATATTTGTATAATGTTTCACAATGAAATAGGCATCTCATTTTTTCCCTCACCATAACACTACAGGTTCAATATTTTTACCCCATTTTTACAGGTAACAAAATTGAGTTTCTCAGATTAGGTGACTTGGTTAAAACTACAAAAGCAAGTCAGTGTAAGTGACTGAGTCAGCACTTAAAACTTCAGGTCACTGATTCTTTTCTGTACATATTGTTGTGTTTGTTACAATAATTTGTTACAGGAGTGTTGTTATTTTTTTCTGACCCCACACAAAACTCATGAAGGATGATACTGAAATTCTAAGTTTAATAGAACAGGAAGTATTTGAAGTGGGGATGGAGGTCAATGACCCATCATTTATAACACTGAGCTCCATGGAAGATAAAGGTTATTTAAATGCATATTGGGATGCTGGGATAGCTCAGCATTAGAGTGCTTGCCTCACAATCAAGAGGTCCAGGGTTCGATTCTCAGCCCTGGCCTGTGCAACCCCACATGCTGAACTGCGGCGCAACTAGTAACCACCAGGATGGCTCAGCAGCAAAGGTTCTCACCCACCTCCTGTTCCCGAGGCCCCTGGTTCGGTTCCTGCCCCTCTTGGGCCACATCCACCTGTATGGAATAAAACCATGTTACAACTAATGATGTACAACTATGGAGACCGCTCTGGGACCTTCTTCCTTCTCTCTCTCTCTCACCATCAATTTAAAAAAAAAAAAAAGGAATAATTAAAAAAACTGTAAATGCATAGGCTGATTAATGTCCCTGCATACTCACAGTTTTATCTATCTGAGTACATCCTGAAACCAAACATCTTGCAGGAGGAGATAGGCAACACACTTAATGCTTATCTTGTCCTGGAAAACTACACTGTGAGAATCAAGAAAAGCAAACTTAGTGCCCTGGTGCATTCAGGAGCACCTGTCTTCTTTCTCTCTCCAGGTTTCCTGTCTAAAACTTCCCACACTGATGTGGTCCCGTCATAGCCCTACATACAAGTCAATAAAGAGCTCCCCATTGGGCAAAGTTTCACTTTTCCAGGGTTGAAAAGAGCAGCATTTGTCCCAGCGCCACCAGCATCATGCACAAACTGTCCAACCAACTCTGTGAAAGATGTCCATCCCTGATGGCTGCCACAGAAAAATAAATTAGATCTTGCCAGTCGTGAAAGTCACCTTCTGAGGGGAGAATTTTTTTTTTTTTTTTTTTTTGGTTCTCCACTATATCTACTTATCTCCTCCTTCTAATTAAGCATAGGAGCAGAAGAGTAGAAAGACTCCCAAAGAGAAGACATCTGAGATGTCACCTGATGGATGCTGGCACAAGTACAATGGGCTGGACCACTCATAGCTCCCGCCCCCAGCAGCCCCAGTGTTATGGGGCAAGCAGAAAAGGCAAGGCGGCACAGATTAGAGAGTGAGCATATTCCCTTGAAACGCTTCTTTTGATGACATTAAAAAGAAACAAAACAATACCAGGTTTATTTTGCCCACTGCGAGGAATTTATTCCAGCGCCACCATTTGAGTTATTTTCTATAAGGACCTGAGGTTTTCTAAGCGCAAACCACAGCAGATGAGCAAAAAGTGATGGAGGCTAAGACATTGTTAAACTGGGGAGAAGGCTCTGATCATATCAAAAATAGGGGTTCTGATAGCATCAATTGCATTCGCATAGGGCTTTTAAATTTTCCAACACCTTCACAGTCATTGTATCGCTTTGTCCTCATCCTGTAAGGTGGGTAGTGGCTTTAATAACTCTCCCTATTTGAAAGATGAGGAGACTGAGGGGCAGAGCCCTTCATCTGACCTGGCCCAGCTCCCCACCCCCACACACAGCACCTTCAAAGCCCCAGAACAGACACATTCTCTTTAGAAATCCTTCAGCTCCTACAGGGACAGCCCCAGGACATACAGCCCCAGTAACACAAGCAATGGTCATTGTCACCCAAGGCCGTCACACCACCAAGTGGCTTCTGGTAGCATCATCAATCAGAGAGTAGGTCAGCCCAACCCCGGTGGGGCAGTCTGTGCACTTGAGTGCCAGGGTTTGTCTAGAGCAGGGGTCTCCAAACTTTTCAGCCCGTGGGCCGCATTAACTATCAAACAGAAGTTTGGGGGCCAACTACACACTCAAGGTCCAAATAAAAAAGAATCAAAACATAGATGTTGTTTTTAATTATTTATTTAATATTATTTTATTCAGATAAAAAGGTCTCCACGGGCTGGATGAGAGGGCCTCGCGGGCTGCATCCGGCCCACGGGACATAGTTTGGAGACCCCTGGTCTAGAGAATATTGCCCCTTTGTAAATACAGAAAATGACTTCAGCTGAATCATCCTTTGGGATCTGTGCCACAGGCGAAGTGTTTGCACTCATGCAGGACATAAGCACACGTGTAGCCAGTAGCTCAGGTGGGCTACTATTCAGTGAGTTTCCAGCAATCAGGCCTGACACAGATGCTGGAGTTGATGCAAGCAGTGGTGCAACTTTGTCAGAGGAATATACACTAACCAGGATCCGAGGGCCTCTGGGGCTCAAGAAAATCTAACCAGTTCCATCTTCCATTCCTGTGTCCAGAAGTAGCTGGGCTTGAGGGCAACTATGTTATGTGCATCTACTCGATTAAGGGATTCTTTTTGTTTATACCATTAGTTGTCTACTCCATAGCCAACTCCTTCATAAACTTTGTTCCTTTTACTTTCTGCGACAGGTTTCCTACTGACTGTTTGAAGAGGAAATTGCCAGCAATGTTTGAAATTGGGAGCTGCTTTCCCCCAGGACACTTCGTTTGCTTCTAATGGCAGTCATTTTTTTTTATGTTTTTATTAACTTGAGTAGGAAGAAGGAGTTGATTTGCATGTTCTGTATTACATGCAATAATAATCTATACAAATGTTGGATGGGGAAAAACACTTTTCTTGTAGATTTGCTGAAATATTATAAACTCACAAGAATAAAGTCAATTATTCATTCCCTTTAGATTCTAGATTACAATTTTATTTGTATGGAATTTAATAATGCTTAGCACTTTACATATCTAAAGTACTTTACAAACATTAACAAATTAATCCTCTCAATGGCTCCCTACACTTAGGAATAATTACCTCTGATTCACAGATGGGGACATCAGAAAAGGTTAAGAGACTTGCTTTCAAGTTACAGAGAAAGTCAGTATCTTCAAAGAGAGGAAGCAGAATAGGACCTACTTTTCAAATATGGGCTAATTTTGGAATATCCAGAGCTTCTAGGGTAAAAAAGACATTGAGGTTTCATCCTAAGAAACACTCAGGGGTTGACAGAGTATTAAAGTCAGAATATGCCATGAGGGAAATGAAAATAACCAATAAGGGTCTATGTGGTCTGAAAGCAGGAATGAATAGACCAAATGGTAGAACATGTTAAGTGTTGGGGAATTGTCTGGATACAATAGGTTTGTCCCACAGTACTAGATTCAAAGCCCTAGAAAAAAACTCTCATTTATCTGTATTATACTGAAGGACATACACATTTTTGGAAAAATAAGAACAGCTGCATCTATTTCATATGACTTTCCAACCTTATTGGGTTTTGCCAGTTCTCCTTAAAATGTGGAGGGAAAATGCTCCTAGAGGCAGTGGCTTGCAAATACATTTGGATAAGTCACCATTCTGATTGGCCTTCATTCTGGCCAAACATTTAGTGGGAACTCTAAGGCAATTAAATGTAATTGAATCCATGACTCTGAATTAATTTAAAACCCACATAGCAAAAAAAAGAACTTTGAGGAAGAGTACTGTTGAAGGTTCTAGCATTATATTTTGTTTGGTTTTATAGGTTTTGCAGAATCTTGCCAAACCTTGTTCCTGTAAAACAAGGTGTTGAGTTTTAAGGAAAATTTTATCAGTGAAAATATCTTGTAATGTGGTTAAGTTTTGTTTTCTCTTCCATTTTATTTCTATCAAAATTATTTCTTAAATAATGACCAGACACCAGAAATGGATATATTCTAATCAATAGTTATTATTTTTAAAATTAAACAAAAACCAAAACATTATTAACAATAACCGATGAGACACACAGGAAAGGTTTAATAATAGAGAAGCAACTTAAATCTTAAATATATGCGCAGGCCTGGAGGTGACCGATACATCTCACTTTCGTTGAAATGATTGCATATTAAATTTATGAGAGGGGAAAAAGTAGACAAAGATGGTTTTTTTGAACTTCTTTCATGCAATAATTGAACTGAACAATCAAGCAAAGTTAAAGCCTTCATAGGATTCATATAAATGTATAAACATTGAAAAAAGTGTTATTGGGCCTATCAGCCTTTAGTGTCAATCTTCAGAAATGCCTCTTCCCATAATTCCTCAGTACACAGTCAGCACTCCAATTAGTCCATACAGATTACATTTGCTCACTTGCTGAGTTGTAGCCATGAAATACAACATATTATTTCGTTTCTACATGAATGTTCTCTCCCTTCGCCTAGATTCTATTCCACTTGCATACATGGTTCCTTTTTTTCTATTTCTCCCAGAGCAATCAATTCTACTTACATTGTTTTATAGCTGACCAACTTGTTTACCAAGACTTCCTCTACTTTAAATGGAAAGAAATTAAATGAAAATAAATAACGTATGCTCTCCCTCATATATTTCACCCAGAGCTCACAACACTTTTAAAATTGGCATCAGGGCCCTTTTATCTAATATTGGAAACAGCCTGACTAAAATGATCATTTCTATGTAATTCACATAGGTTATTTCTCCAGCCCAAGAGAAAACCTAGACAATAATTTACATTACAGACACTGAAAGTTACTCATATGCTTTTTATTTGTACTTATGCTTTCTTCTAGAAAGAAAATAAAATCATTAACACAGTGATTCTCTCGATATAAACAATTGAACCAAAGGATCACAAAATGAATGAGTCTAAAAACAACCAAGCAAGAAGTAACTTACAGAATGAGGCAAGATGTTATTCAGAAATATTTTCAAAAGGTCAACAAAATTTTCTCAGAATCCGTATATTTTAGTTTCTTTATTAAATTTATAGTACTCTGTAATTATAAAGTCTTGTTTATTTGTTTTACTATATTTAATTTACAAATTATGCAAAATGTAGGCATTTGTTCATTCATTCGTTCATTCATGTTCTCCTCTTTCTCTTTGCATTTCTCCCTTTGTTTTGTCTTACACTACCATTTTATTTGTAACTCCACTTGTAAACAGGTTGTTCACTTCACAATACTAAAATATTAAATTCATTTAATATTTTTTACTTTATAATTACATTTCCATCAGAAAGTCTGTGATTACCTCAATGAAAGAAGGCAAGTCAGTATTTAGAAGCAAAATCCCCATTGCAAAGGTGATCTGAAAAATGGAGCATTTCTCAGGGATGCCAGGATACCTCAACACATTGAGTGCTTGCCTTGCAACCATGAGGTCCTTGGAATGAATCCAGGCCCTGGCCCGTGCAAACCCAGATAATAAACTGTGGAGAGGGGAAGCCGGGATGGCTCAGTGGGTTAAGGGCTCACTTTGCAGCACCTGGGACAGAGGATCGAATCCTGGCCCCGGCCCGTGAGTTCCCCCAGTTCAGTTCTCTCTCTGTCTCTGTATCTCTTTCTCTCTCCCCCTCTCTCTGTCAAAAACAAAAAACAAACAAACAAATAAAATAAAATAAAATAAACTGTGGAGAGACTAGTAGCCACCTGCATGGTTTGGTGGCAGAGGTTCTTGCCTCCCATGTGGGAGGCCCCCAGTTTGGTTCCCACCCCACACAGCCCCACATCCACCTGAGTAGAATGAGACTGTCACAACTAATCATAATAGAACTATGGAAACTGATCTGGGCTCTCCCCTCTTCTCTTTATGTCTCTGTCTCTCTGACCTTCTCTCAACAATAAAACAAATCTTAAAAAAAGGGGGGAGGCATTATTCTAGGGCTCTGATATATTTGAAATTGGGGATCAGCCTCACTATGAGACTCAGTCATTTCACAGCGCTCAGGCACTCACACCCCCAGTGATGTAAGTCCCCATCACAGGAGAGTGTACCTGTACTGCAGGTGACAGCACCCGGCCATCTGCCATCTGTCTCCTGTCTCCTCTCCACCCAGGCCTGGCCCTCTCTGGGGAAGGCATCTCCCCTGGCCATGGGTCCTCTGGCTGCTCACCAGGCTCCCTGCAAACATCCTGCATATTAAAGGTCACAGAAATGATCAAAGATGATGAAAAGTCCCTTAGGACGACTGCACTCCACCCGCGTCTAGGCTGCCCTCAGTTCCAGCTGCCACAGTCAGGGTCAATCAACTATTATTCTAACTGCTTTTCACAGCCCACTAACTCGAAATTGACTGCCTGCAGCCTTTTCACTGCATGGAGGGGGAGAGAGAGAGAGAGAGAGAGAGAGAGAGAGAGAGAGAGAGAGAGAGAGAGAGAATGAGAGAATGAATCATGGATTATATGGAAGGAAACTCTAGAGTCAAAACAATTTTTTTTTTTTCAGAAAATAAAAAATTTCTAGAGATTTTAATTTAGGCCATTTAAAGACACCTACACAGCTTAACTAGTGTCCTATTCTAGTCCAATTAGTAAGTCAGAACTATCTATCTATTTTGTGGATAATAAGTGAACATCAATAAAATAATGATGCCATTAACAACAGCCACTTATTAACAAAAAGGGAGATACTTATTGAGTATTCAGTATGTCAGGCACTGTGTGCCTTAGGCTCCTATGACCTCATGTCATTTAAGCCCCATGACACCCTCTGAGACAGGCGATATTTTCTCCCCTCAGTTCACAGATGTGGACGCTGAGGCATGTGCATGGAGGTAGCTATCCTTGAGACCCAAGGCTGGACACTGGTGGGGTTGGGATTTAAATAGCCATACTCCATGGCCCTGGGAGGGACACCATTCTGGTATTATAGATAAGAAAGCTGACAGTGAGTAAAAAAAGTAACTTACTCAGCACT
The DNA here is from genome assembly GCA_004027555.1 of Craseonycteris thonglongyai. Lineage (NCBI taxonomy): Eukaryota > Metazoa > Chordata > Mammalia > Chiroptera > Craseonycteridae > Craseonycteris > Craseonycteris thonglongyai. The sequence goes on along the minus strand of PVKE010000985.1, from coordinate 84,377 downwards.
TTGCTGAGTGAAATGTCAAAGTTTGAGGCTACAAACGCATATTTGACTCCCAGACCATTTTTTTCTCCATGAAGCCATGTCAGATAATCCCACCCATGGGTCTAAGGGGCTGTGCACTGAGCTCCCTCCTCTTCATCGGTGTTCTGCCTTCATCTGAGACCCCTTGCTCGTGGTTGCTGCAGGGCCTTCACGTTCAGCCAGCTGATGTGTATCTGTCTGTCTGGACTTGAGACTGAGGAGAAATCAGAATGGCAGGCAGCCGTTGGCAAGGGCAGCCTCCCATCTGGGACTCCCTGTCACACGGGAGCGTTCCTCCTCTGCTTCTGGCAAACACTGCCGCTCTAACCAGGATCAAGGCCCTCCTGGGACAGCAGTCTCTTCCCATCCCTGGCCTGGGAGCAAATGACAGGTTCCTCTGTAGCCTGACAGGTTCACTCACAGGGCGCTGAGCTCCCCTGATTTCTCAATTTCTCACGCCCTCTGGAGGCCTCAGAAAGGACAAGCCAAGAGGCATAGAAAAGCAAACTGTGACCAGTGTGTCGTGAGGAGAGAGCTGTCATATGTGGTAAACAGCTTAAAATCAAAACAATCTTTCTCTCAGTGTTGAAAGAGCATTGATAAAACACAGAGAGTTCAACGTTCCTTCAGCTTTTCATGGGAGGCCTTATTATCCCCACTTTTCAGATTGGGAAAATAAAGTTCCAAAGGGGAACTAGCTTATCAATGATAGTAAAAAGTTTGGAAGCTGAACCTTAAAAATGCTTGATTCCAAACCCATCTTTTTTTGTTTGCTTTTTCTACTTCAACAAAGTGAGCTCTTTTAATTTTTCAGAAGCAGGCAAAATACTATTAATATTGATTCCTTAAAAAAAAATTTTTTTTTAATTGTAGGGGTGAGGGGGTGTGAGAAAGAACTTTTCCTCCTCAGAGGCACTGAAGCTCAATCATCTTTAAGATGCCACTGTGAGCGTGGCAGGGGGAGAGACTGTTACCTCACTTGGCAGACGGAATGACTAGATGAGTAGCCACTCCCAGCCAAAGGTGGCAGGAATGGGAGCCATATCCCTTGGCACCCAGTTCAGTCTGAGAGAAAATAGAACCTCATTTTTGAGCTTTTGCTCATTTGATGGGTTTGGTTCACCCTCCCGAGTTAACTCTCTAGTGGCGTATACAGTTTGTGTGAACATTCTTCTCTTCAAACACAAATCACGGGACAAAAAATATGGGAAAATGGAAGGAATGCTAGTTACATTTAAAAACAAATAGTTTGCTTCACCTTGAAGATGTCAGAATCAAATGCACTTCTTTGGGGAGTAATGCATGGCTTATTGGCAAAGAGTATATGTCCACTTGGGGGCCATAGACCTTGTTCTTTAAATATACTGAATGAACAGTGGTGGACCTATACATATGAGTGATTACAAGTAGCTAGCTATAGTAGTTGGGATATGAAGCAAAGCCATGTTTTGTTTTTGTTTTCTGGAAATAGTATAGAATTCACAATACTGAAGACAACAGAAAAGCCACTTCACTTTCATTACAGTGGAAAATTTCTTGTTGGTTCTGCCTTATTTCACAAGTTCTTACATATTAACAGTGACCATTTCTGTCAGTTGAACACAGACTTCCAGTAGGCAGGATAGTAATAGGAAATGTGTAGAGACCGTGGCAAATGTGTCAAATGCTTCCGGTTGCTGACATCTAAAAGTGAAAGAGTGGGGAGGCTGGGATGATTCAGTGGGTTTAGGGCTTATCTTGCAGCCCTGGGAACTGAGGATGGAATCCCGGCCCCAGCCTGTACAGACCCATATGCTGAACTGGGGTGTGCTTCCCATGCGGGAGGCTCCCGGCCTGGTTCCTGTCCTGTGAGGTCTTGTGCCGACCTGTGGAGTGAAACTAGATTGAAAACTGATGACATATCACTATGGAGACTGCTCTGGGCCCTGCCCCTGCTCTCTGTCACTTTCTGTCTCTCTCTGCCAAAAATAATCAAAATAAATCTTAAAAAAAATAAATAAATAAGTACATGTGAAAGTGCTAGTCCTTACAACCAACAGGCTCACAGGGACTCCTGTCGCTATCCAACCACCACCCACCTCCACACTGTGGCCAGAGACCTGAATCCAGGGTCCCTCAGTGCTTGTCTGGATGGCATGCGTCCACCCAAAAGGAGACTTGGAGAGACCCACCAGGCCTGGCAAACCCAGCCAGCCCATGGCCCTGCCCTCGCTCTGCTGCTAATGAAAACTGCTGCTGCTGGCTCTCCTGGCAGCCTAGGGACATCAGAGAAGGGGGAAAAAGCCACTGGAAATGAAGGAGTCAGTTTGATCTACAGTGTAATTACAGCCATGCTGTGAAACAACACAAATTTGGCCCCTATGCAGCCATATTTCTTTCTGTCCAGAAATTAATTTTCAAATCAAAAAAGAAACCATTTAACTTCTGAAACCAAGTTGGACAAGGGAGAGAAAATGCCAAGGATGGCAACCCAGGGTCTGGGGTGTCAGCCTTGTACTGGGCAGTCATATTTCTGACTGGGTTGAGGAGAAACCAAGAGTCAGAGCAGAAACCAAGAGTCAGATTCCAAGGGGAAATATTTGTGGAAGACAGAATAAGGGGGCAGAGGAGGTACGTAAAGCCCAAGAATGAGAAAGGAGAAAGGGGGCAGTGAGCACAGATATCATAAAACCCAGATCTATTCATCTTCCCCCAGGATCAGGAAGAGAGGACAATGATGTCTGATGCGGTTTTCTGAGCTCTAGATGGCAAATAAAATAAATAAGAACATGCTGAAAAATCAGCACAGTTTATACCAGATAAAAATAGAGGTACAGGGTAAGCTGGGATGGCTCAGCGGGTTAAGCGCTTGCTTTGCAGCCCAGAACCTAAGGATTGAATCCCGGCCCTGGCCCTTGTGGACCCATGTGCTGAACTGGGGTGTGCCCCCAGTTCAGTTCTTGCCGGGGCCTATGCAGGAGGCTCCTGGCCCAGTTCCTGCCCTGCGCAGCCCTGTGCCCACCTGTGGAGTGAAACTATATGGAAAACTAATGCTGTCAACTATGGAGACTGCTCTGGGCCCTCCCCCTTCTCTCTGTCTCTCGCTGTCTGTCTCTCTGTCAAAAAAAACCCCAGAAAACAATAAAAATAAATCTTAAAAAAAAAAATACAGGAACAGAAAAGACACACAGCATGAATGGTTTCCCTCCTACTGAAAAGTGGAGTGGAACAAATCTGCTAACTGAACTTCAGAATCAAGGTTCTCCTTGATGGCCAATGTCTGTGGTCCCCCGTGGGGCTTTTCACACAGAGCTGAGATCCACTGCTCCTGCTCCAGTAGCTATGCCCCTCCCCTTCCAATTCACGTAGAATCTTCCTAACCACTTTGTTTCCTTTCTGAGCCTTTATGGCACCAAATAATTGGGGCTTTTCTCACATGGCCAATTACCCCTTTTCCACAAGCTACTCTATGGGGATGTGTTACCCACAATGCCAGATCTGTTGAAACCCAATGGACGTCCATTCCTTTCTTCTCCTTGACACCAATAGTCCGACAGCTTGACACTTTTCCGGAAGCAGCACTTTTATAAATAAATGTCTAGCACTATCATGCATGTGAAGGACCAGATAACCCTCCACCTCTGGATTTTAAGTCCTCGAGGATAGTCTCTACATGAAGGAATCTTGTCATGACACTACTCCCCACACAGGAGTCCTCAATTAAAAATGGCTTTTTGTTGTTGTTGTTAAGTAAACACATGTCAGAAAAGTTCATGCAAATGTGACAGATTATCACTAAATTCTCCACTAAGATGGAGGAAGCTCCTTCCAGGATGGAAGCAGGGGTGAGATGATTCTCTCCTCGTTCATGCTTCTTCATCCTCTTCCTGCCTCTCCCCTCACGCCACCTGAAGAGAAGCTAGGAGAATTTCGGCACTACCCTAACAAAATCGCGTTGAACTAATCATCTGTCCCTTTCTCTCCTTTCCTGTGTCCTCAGCCCCCTTGCCAGAGAGCAAGCGGCTTTTGGAATGTATCTCAGGAGCTGACAGAACACCATCTCAGAGCCATCACCAGCTGATAAAGTGTCCAATGGGAGGGAACAGAAAGGGACATCCATTTGGGGAGGCAGCTGACACTGGGCAGATGGATGTGAGGAAGAGAGAGGGGTGAGGGGGTGGGCGGGTCCACCCTGCCCTGCCCCTTCCTGCTGGTGTCCTGGCACTTTGTAAGTGCAGAAAAGGGCGTGTCACAAACAGACAATGCCATTGTCAGTCACCTAACAGACTATCTGCTGGGCTTTTGAACTTGTGAGCAATAGAATAGGGCTGTCAGGCAAGTAGGATAGAAGGTGGGTGTGTGAGTCTATAAGGAAGAGGTATAACTAACTGTTTATGGCATTTTGGATACGAAGTAGCTTTGGTGCCTGGGAAATAATGTTGGGTTCTAGGACTGCCTACACAAGGTTCTAGACACCCAGCACCCATGGCAGCACACCACCTGGGACAAGTCACCTGTCTCAGACCTTCATGTCTCATCTTTGAAAGAATGGAAATAGCATCAACGTTGGGAGGGACAGCTTCCCAATGCACTTACTGACTCATATTTATCTGACCAAACCAAGACATGGAGGGGAGTGATTTGTGGAGGATCGCGCTGCTTTGAGTATTTACACAGAAGTGACTTGACAACACCCAAGAATATTTATCTCGAGTGGAAACCTCGGGCATAGCCAAGGCCTCTGCCTCCCACAGCAGTGTCCTTCCACGGCAGACATGGTGGCTCAGCCACATTGCCCTTGCTCATAGGCTAACAGAGGGAGCAGCGAGTCACAGAGCATGAAAGCACCCATAGAACCTGCCAAGCATCCTGCAAACATAGATGATGGCTCAGTGTGAAGAAAAGGTAAAGCTCAGTGATCTAGTCTTTGTTCCAAGTCAAACACTTTGCCAAGGGCTACATGAAACAAAATTCGCCTGTTCTAGCTGTTTTGTTTTGTTGTTGTTTTTCACCTAATTTTGGACAGTAAAATTCTATGCACCCTAGATTTTAATACTTATATGGTCCCTCAAAATGACCGTCCCATGACTACTGTATATGTTTTCCACAGACACGGCCATTTTTACTTTGCCTTTCTGATCAGGTGTATTGTATGTCTGATCACATACCCATTTTTCAGACAGAGAAACTGAGGGTCAAAAATGTACAAAGATGCAAGGAACATGGGGAAAGTGAAATGTGAAGTCTCCCTTCAGCTTCACAAAGCCTTCTGCAGGATCTGACCACCAGCCAAGAGCACCTGGGAACTTAACCAGTATCTTTCCAGAAGGGAAAATATCTTCAGTGTAACTCTCATAGTGGAAGAATTTTCTTTTTTTTTTTCTTTTGCCTCTTTGCAGCACATTTTTTCAGGACCAGCTAAATAAGTGTTATACAATCTAGCACCTCTTGAGACCTCAATGGCAAAAAGGCTATTGAGAAAGAAGGAGAGAATTTTCAAGTTCTCAGGAAAGATTTTGTCACATGTTCCTAGTTGCTCTTATTAGCACCTGTCACAGTGAAGTTAGTCCCTTGGTTATGTTTTCTTGGCTTTTTCCATATTTGTCATTTCATTTCCATTGTTCTTGGTGTTATTTTAATTATTCTTCATTCTTATTATTGGATTTTAATTTTCTGAACAGCCCCTGGGTGATGGTGGGGATAATAAAAATAGGTATAATAACACTGGTTGTGAAAAATGGCACAGGGGAATATTGTACTGCTGGTCATACCAATATTATTTAGATTATTAATAATGATACTAACAGTGGTAATAATAATAGGAGTGTTCATCTAGAGGTTCAGAATATTTTAGAGAAATATTAACGAGTATATACTCACACATCTTGGGGTAAAGCAAAGAGGAAGAGCTCAGTATTAATAATATCCCTGCCCTACAGCAAGAGAAAACAACAATATACAAGCACAGGGACAATCAGGCAGTCACCAGAATAAACAGCACAATTAGGGACATGAGTACACAGTCTAGACTCTATCTCCTACAAATAATGGGGCTCACTCCTATAGGACAGAGCACATCTCATTCACTTCCTGGTCCCTCTACCTCACACACCACCAAACACATACTTGGCCCACAATGTGTGCTCGCTGAACAGGGGAAGGCAGGTAAGCAGCAATGCCAATAGGCAGGCAGAAAGGAAGGACTCAGTAAAATAGGGAAAATATATACATCAAAGTCAAAAATGAGCAAGAGGATGTGCTGAGTCCTGAAGTAGACCTTATCCAATGTTGAAACTGCATTACAAAGATAATGGCTATTCAGTCACCCCCAAAACAGGTTTCTTTCCAGAGTGACTATTAAAAGGACAAGTCTCAGCCCACCCAGGAAGTCACCTTCTGAGCTGGAGAATGAGGTGGTGAAATTATGGACAGGAAGTCATTGGACAATAAGTTTGTCCCTGTCTTCCCTTGTCCCCCTCCCTGCAGTGCCCCACTGTGTGGTCCCTTTATTGTCACTATGTCTATGACCAGCAGGACTCTACCACCAGTTGCTGTTTTCAGCCGAGTTTCTAGTTGTTAACAAGTTATCCAAAAAAAAAAAAAAATCTATTGATGTAGACAAAAGATTAAAAACAATGTTCTTAATAACATTATTTATAATACTAGATAATTGGAAGATACTTTAATAATCAGCTATATGGGCATGTTAAATAAATTCTGGCATATCCATATGATAAATTATTGGACAATTTAAAAAATTACATTCTAGAGTCATTTCAATGGCAGGGGGACATACGATGATGTTAAATGTGGAAAAAAGCCAGAAAAGAAAAGTAGACGATAAGGTCCTTGTTAGTGGAATGATGCAAGAAGAGGTTGAACTAGTAGATTGTAACACACCTCAAATGTCATGCTAAAGGATTTTGATTGAACTCATGGAGATATGGGACGCAGCAACATTTCTACATAGGAGAGTAACAGAGCTGTCAGCTGTCATGATAATACCTCCTTTTTATTAAAGCAAGGCATTACTACTTGGTTAATAATTACATCCCTTATGCTAATGTTATAAATTAATAAGTGATTATCACTGTAATAATGTTAATGTAAAATATCATATTATACCAACAGAATCAATCATAAAAGAAACTGAAACACATCATTTGGAACAAATGACTAAAGCACATGAGACTTTAGCTCTCTTATGTATCTGTTAGTTTGCAATATAGATGAACATTGCTAATTGATTTGAATCTTCTCAGAGGGTGCCTCTCTTCAATAAAATTTATAGCAAATTTTTTTCCTCCCACTCTGCTTTCTATATAACCAATCCATGTTTTAATGTCTGCGTTGTTTATAAAATTTTGATGTGGTTCATTATCAAACTCTGTTCAAAAATTAATATGTATGTATGTATGTGAGTGTGTGTGTGTGTGTGTGTGTGTGTGTGTGTGTGTAGAGAGAGAGAGAGTGTTATAGGCATTTTTCATACATGAATATAAATAAAATAACATCTTAAAAGTAAAATAAATGCATGTATGCATTTAGAAAAATTGTATCATCTATAGACCTCGACCTTGTATCCTGGCCAAAAACCAATGATAGTACAAGTAAGCATCACCAGGAACTACTTCAGTGCCCTTTAGCAATATAGAAAACTATCAATGCAAACATGATAGAATAGCACCAGGCTTGAGATGATAAGACTGTGTATGAACAAAAAGACCTACAAAAACCAGAGCTGGGGAGGGGCATTTTGTCAAAATTACAATTGATAAATTGTCATAAAATTCCCATAGTGAAATCTCATATTGAGAAAATTGTTCAGCTTGACAAGGCCAAGTCTGTGTTTAAGGAAAACAACGCTGACGATCTTGGGAAAGACAAGAAGGGCAGGGCAGTGGAAGACAGGAGGCAGAGTCACCCAGACACGCTGAGGGTCTGAAGGAGCCCCTGGCATTGAGAACAGAAAAAATATCATGCATTCTAGAAATTTTTCTAGGATACAATGAACAGGAAAAAGGGGGTCAATTCGACACAGAGTACGACTGAGGTGAGAAACAGATATTGACAGAGACTCAGAAGTTTCCAGCTCGGACAATCGGGTGAATAAATAACAAAATGGATTAATAAATCACAAAATGCAAGATGAATTTTGTACTTTCTGTTGTACTAAGAACTTGCTATAGCTTGTCTCATGAATTCTTATGACAGCCTTCTGAAATACATCCTTTACCTTCACATTATGGACAAATAAATGGAGGCCCGGAGAGTCTATGTAAACTGTGGTCACAGTCCCCCAGCAGGAGTAGTTGGATTTGGAAAGGCATGCTACACTATACACAGTAGGCCCTCAGATGCACAAACAGAGGCACTGAGAGGGGTCTGCAGAGGGAGCATCAAGACACAGAACAGATATTAACTGCCAGCACACCCAGCCCAAGGAACATTTTCTTTCTTTTTTTTTTATTTTTATTTTTTTATTGTTTTTTCACACAGATACAGACAGAGACAGAGAGAATGGGGAGGGCCCAGAGCAGTCTCCATAGTTGACAGCATTAGTTTTCCATATAGTTTCACTCCACAGGTGGGCACAGGGCTGTGCAGGGCAGGAACTGGGCCGGGAGTCTCCTGCATAGGCCCCAGCAAGAACTGAACTGGGGGTACACTGCAGTTCAGTATATGGGTCTGCCTAGGCCAGGCCGGAATTTGATCCTAAGGCTCCAGGGCTGCAAAGTGAGAGCTTAACCCACTGAGCCATTCCAGCTCCCCTCAAGGAGCACTTTCTGAAGAGGAATTCTCTACCTCTGACACTGCATTTTGGTGAACCCAATCATGGGGTCCAGCCAGCCAGCTGCCTGCCTGTTGGTGCGTTTCTTCGAGGAAGCTTTGTAGCCAACATTCAGGGCCAATTCTGTTCTGATTGCTTCCACTAAATCAAGAGGAAAATTGAAAAGATTGCCATACGCACGCACAGGTCTACATGGCAGTCTGGAAAGGTGATGACTGGTGCCCCCAGCCATGACCTTTATTTTCCCTTAATGGCCCTGGGTGACTGGCAGTTGTGTTTCAAGCTGCATAAAGTGAAGTGAAATAAGAGGGATAAACAGGAACAGTTAAGGGCCCTTTCTAGAGAAATTAGGAGTTTATTAAATAACATCATGTACAAGGAAGTGCTCTGATCTCAGAAACAAATGGAAGATCAGCATCAAAATTAAGCACTGACCTACCCAACCAATAACTCAACTTAAAAGACTGAGCTATTTTAATCAACAAGAAAATAGGAGTTGATCTACATATCTTTGATCTAAATAAACGAGGTCAGTGTAAGTAGACAGAGATCCACAACGCTTGTGATTTTCCTTTGAGTCCTGTAACTAGAGCAAAATTGGTGTCTAGTGATTGGATGTGAAGGAACAAAGGAAGTACACACAGTGGCAGGTGGGATTGCGTGCCATGCAGCATTTTAGAACCAATGGTCAGGTGTGTTCATGAAATTATAATCCCTGTATGGAAAAATTAAAAAGGAAAACAGTGCATATTCTGAATCTGTAAAGCATTTCATAGATTAAAAAAAAAAAGAAAATGTAGATCAGTGGTCTGAAAAATTGGATAATGATACCCTAACTAAAATTCTTTTGTTTTAACAAAAGTTCATGAAATCTAACTGAATGGGTTCTGGAACTGGCAATAATCTTCCTGGAGGCTATTTTATTTCAGAGAGAAACCACTGGCCTCAGGAACTTTGCTGATCCTCATGGAATTTCTTGAAGTTTGAATTTTGCTCTCAAAGAGGCATTCTAGATCCATTTTAGGCTTTTGCAGGTCTTTCCTTTCTTCTTCCCACTCCTTCTTTTATTCCCACACTGAGTGCCAATGTTTCCCAAGGCTCAAGGATTCCCTGCCTACTGGCTTCCCCCAAATACCCGTATGATGACTATTACAAAAACTCTTAACTCCAATCTCATCTTCTCACACACAGAGGCCCATGCCTTTATAGGGCATCCATTACCCCCAGGTGATTTTATTTAGAGTCACCTTTCCCACCTCAAAAACGCATCATGTTAAAAACCAATGAGCTGGGGATATAAATATGACCAGGAAGCACACTGAAAGTTGTTCAGCATCATCAGTCATGAGGGAAATGGAAAGTCAAATCACAGGATTCCTCTTCACACTCGCTAGGATGGTTATAGTCAAAACAACAGGCACTGATAAGACTTGGCAAGGACATAGAGAAATTGGAAACCTTGTGCATTGCTAGTGAAAAAGTATTACAGTGAAGCCACTCTGGCAAATACTTCGCTAGTTCTTCAAAGTGTTAAATGTAGAGTCACCATGTGACCTAGCAATTCCACTCCTAGTGTATACCCAAGACAAATGAAAACAGATGCCCACAAAAACAAGCAAGCAAGCAAGCAAACAAACAAACAAAATCTGTACATGAATGTTCATAGCAGCATTATTAATGACAACCCAAAAGTGGAAATATTCCAAATATCCATCAACTGATAAATGGATAAGAAAAAGGTGACATAGCCATATAATGGAATATTATTCAGCTGAAAAAGTGAATGAGTCACTGACTTGTGATATAACATGAATGAGCCTTGAAAACATTATGCTAAACGAAAGAAGCCAAACACAAAAGGCCACATATTGAATGATTCCAAGTGTCTTTAAGTATCCAAAATAGGAAAATGTCTAAAGACAGAATTTGGTTGCTCCTGGTTCACAGGATGTGGGAAAAGAGGAAACGAGAAATGATTGCTAATGAGTATAGGGTTTATTTTCTGTGTGATAAAATGTTCTGGAATTAGTAGTGATGATTACAAAACTTTGTGAATATACTAAACCCCATTGAATTGCGTACTTTAAAAGGATACAATTTCTAGTGTGTGAGTTATATCTTAATTGCAAACATACCCAGAAAACTAACTCATTTTCACAAGCCAACTGTTTTTTTCAACACCTCATCTTTAATTGTGAAACCCTGTAACCTCAGGCACCCAGATGCCTGAGTTCACCTCATCAACATTTATTTTCCAGCCCTAACAGCTAACAATCACTCACCACTCAGCCCATTGCAGGTGTTCCGTGATGAGCTTTACACATACTAACCCACTGAGTGTTCATAACACTCCCTTTCAGCAGATCAAATACTCAGGGCAGAGAGGTTAAGGAATTGCCTAATGTCACACTGCTTGTAAATGCCAGAACATTTCGGATTTCAAACCCATATAGTCTGACTCCTAAAGCGATACTTTTTATCATTACACTCTATCACCCCACCATATGCTACATGACCTTCTACCTGTTTCATTACCCTCCAGCGTCCTCGTGTTACCTGAAGAGCGAGCCTAGTTGAGTGTAGTGCTCAGTGTGTGTTTGGTACTGTTATTGTTGTTGTTATTAGCACACGGCCCTCCTGCCCACCTTAGGCAAAGGGGTAATAGAGATGGCCCTTGCTCACATGGCGTTTACTTTCTGATGGACAAGTCTTCACATACCTACAACAGAGATGTAACAAGCGTCATGTGTTCGATGCTATAGAAGAACAGAGGACAGAATGGCTGCTCCCATGGTGAGCTGTCAGAAAGATAAAGGCCGTATTACGTGGAAACCGGGCATGGCATAAGGGCTGTGTTTCAGCAGTGAGGTGGCAGAAGGGTCCAAGAGCACACTGTCCCCTCACCCAATCTTGCACGAGTCTACGACTTGGGATAGCCACCCGGCTCCACACTTTCTCTTTATGCTATGATCTATCTTACAGACTTTTGTCAGACTGATTTTCCTCAGCTGCTGTCTAAAACCTGTCTTCCTCCAAACAAAAACTTTAAGTGCCCCCCACCCCCATTCTCTTTTATACTTAGTTTAAAATCCCTCTCCCTGGTGTGTTTACATGCTAGTTCCTGTCATGCCCCTATTAGCAATCACCTCTCCTGCTACAATAGGCTGACCTCACTGGTTCACAAACAGGGCCAGTTTTCTGCCCCCCCCCCTTATTTCAAAAGCATATGAAAAAGCCAAATTTGTAACTGTCTCCTGGCAACATTTAACATGTGTTTGGTGTCCTGGTTTTACCTTAATTTCCTACTCTGGTTTTAGTGCCCCTCGCTGTTTTTGAGCTATTTAAAATATACTTGATCTTGCTATAGCCTATGTGTTTCTAGAAGGGAATGGGGGAGAGATTTCTGTACCAATTAGCCTCTGTAGAAATCCGATGCCCCATAAAGACCATGGAATTTGTCCTCCTGAGAGAACTCTGCTTTTCTTTAGGAATAGGCCTTGCTGGGCTCTTTGGGGTGATGAAAGGCAAAGCACCCCAGGGTACAGACTGGAGGAAGAGTAAAGGTACAACAAAGAGGCAAGCTGCTCTGCATAACAGAGTGGGAAGAATTTAGGCTTTGGTCAAGTGACATGGGAAGCAGCTTCAAGATTCCTGGGGCAGTGGATTCTTGGTAAAGAGAAGTGGGACTAGTTACAAAGAGGGAGACTAAGGCTTGGGTGGAATGGCCAGCAAGAAATTCCTAGAGTCAGGGGTGGCTGAGGATTGTCAGAACTGCGATATCTGGTAGTCAGTTCAAGTTGTTTTCTGTTCTGGGCAGTGCTATCCCTCTCCAGACCCAGCAAGCCTTTAGTAAAAACCTGTCACTCTCAGGAGCCCTGGGCAAGGGTGATTTGGGCAACAGAACAAAGGGTTGGTGTCCTGCAGAAGATAAGTGATGCCAAAAGGGAATGGCAGCCATAGAATCCAAGAATGACAGGTGCTGGGAGAGAGTGAGAGCAAGTAGCCTTCAGGGCAGACCACTGAGGATGGCATTTGCATGTGTGACTGACCTCCCTTCCCCTTCAAAGGTAAGACAAGGAGCACCTTGGAAAGTCACCAGAGACTAGATGTTGCCTAAGGTAAGGTCAATAGAGAGATCCCACTGTGGATAATTTTGTTCCCCCTTTTATAAACTGCCTATGTTCTTTCCAGCAGAAGATGGAAAGAGAAAGGAAGAAGCATGTGTTCATGTAATTCCTCTTTTCTTGAACGATTCTTTTTCTCTCTAAAATCCTATCTGTTCTTGTTTAATTGTTCAACTTATTGAGGTGACATTGGTTAGTAAAAATTACATAGGTTCCAGGTGCACAATTCTACACGTCTATGTGTTGCATTGTGTGCTCACCACCCAGAGATAGTTCTCCTTCCATCACCTTATATTTGATGCCTCCTGCCTCCGCCCTATCCGCCTGCCCCTTTAGCTTCAGGTAACCACTAAACTACTGACTGTGTTGATGAGTCTTTGTTTCTTTGTTACTTTCAGTTCTATATCCACCTATAAGTGAAGTCATATGGTTCTTGATTTTTTCAGTCTGACTTATTTCATTTAACATGATCTCAAGCACCTACCCTCCCCAAATTGATCCATTTCCTTCAGGAAAGAGTGTCTGCTGCTTTCTCTGCCATTTCTTCCTAATGTTTCTCTTAGAGCAGTTTTCAGAGTGTGGTCTTCCAGGCCAGTAGCAGCAGCATCACCTGAGAACTCCTTAGCAATGCAAATCCCCAGTCCTGCCTCTCACCTATGGAATCTAGGGGTGGGGCTTAGCAGTAGGTGCCTGACAAGTTCTCCAGGTGATTCTAATGTACACTACAGTTAGGGAACCTCGCAGGGACCAGAGGCATCTTGTGAGAGTGGCAGTTGTGTCATATCTCTCTTCAGCAAATTGCCATCAGTCCCATCTCACTTCTAACAGAACCCAAGCATTCAAAATGGCCTGCAAGGTCTTACATATATATGATTCCCCTTTTATCTCTCTGGTCTCATCTACTCCACTCCAGTCACTGAGGCTAATGACAAGAGACTGTGCCAGGCTTGCTTCTGCCCCACCACCCTTCTCGGGGCTACTTTCGTTGCCTGGCATACTCCTCCCAAGTGGTCTGCATGAGTCAGTTCCTCATCTCTTTGGAGAAATTTCTTCTGTAAATTTGCTTGTAAATTGTTTCACACTCACCAAAATTACCCAATCCTATTTCCTGATTTCTTTCCCGCATACGATTTCTCTGTATTTAACATTGTATATATTTCACTTCCTCAAATTTTATATTCTTTGTCTCACTCTGCTAGAATATAAACTCCAAGAGAGCAGAGATCTTACTTCATGTTTTCCTATTTTGTTCATTGACTTTGCACTTGATTTATAAGCTGATGAGTATTCAATAATTGTTTGTTGAATGTGTGAATTCCAAACTTATTTTCTGTCTTCCCCTGTTTATGAACTACAGAGTGTTTGTTGCTAACTAGTTTGTCAGCTTCGTGAAAAGAAATCCCCCATTTTGGAAGTCTGACTTCCCAACCGTGCCTAGCGCCATGCTGAGAATTCAAAGAGCACAAGATACTCCTTGATTCTAAGTCAGACCATGCTGTCCCCTGAACTAGGGATTCCAGATGGAACCCAGACAATGCTCCACAAACCTCCAGAGACCCTTCCCAAATCCAACACGCAGTTCCAAGCTTTATGCCTACTTCCTCTTCTTTGACCAGCCAAAATTTCTGATCATTTCCCCTGACAAGCAAAGAACCCCCTGCCAGCCCCACCCCATCACTGGCTGCTTCTCTTCTTCCCCAGGCTGTGGCTGCTCAGGCAGCCTCCATCTGTCCCTCACCTGAGCTCCAGGAACCCAACATGATAGCTGAGCTCGATCATTTATTAGAGCCCTGCTGCTGGGTCTTTTCTTTCTTTTTTCTGGGCATCATTGGTGCACAAGCCTTAGTCAGCACCATGAGAGGGGCTGCAGGTGTTTGATAGACCCCCAAATGGAGGTAATCTGAGTCAAGCATTGGGCTAAGATAAGCAAGTAAAGATTCTGGAACATGCTGCGCAGATAGACAAAGTCTTTATTACTTTAAATGGCATGCTGGAATCTCTTTACTACCCTTTTTATTTGCATTTGCCTGAATGTATAGAAAACTCATATTTTGTTCCTTGAAGAAACATGTACATGGGTGAAGGATAAGAGTTTCTGAGAGGGGGGCCCAGCCAGCATGCATGACTTGTCTTCTCAAACCTCAGTAGGCAATGTGTGTTTTTAATAATCATTTGGTCATTAACAGCTGTGATTCAAAGCCTTTCATTTGGAAAAAAATAATAATAATAAATTTACTTCCTGGTGCCAGGATCCAGATGGGCAACCAAAGACAGAGGCCTCCAGCTATGGATCCAGCAAGTAGGGAAGGTGAGGTCCACCAGCTCCCTCATCACCTTGCAGATGGCACAACATCTGGACAGGAGAACAAAGCAATGGCCTAGACACCTGTGCCCACCCCCCCCCCCAACTTGTCCACTTAGCACTAATTACAGTATTGATTTGCAATCTCTGCTATGGAGTACAGTTCTTCCCACCACTGACTTGTTCTAAATGACCTCTTTAAAAAAAGACATACACTGCCTGATAAATAATGTCAAACTGGAAAATTATTTTGAGATGACACATGACCATTCTTTATTTGATTCAAGGAAACATTGGCCTTTAGGCCTTCTTGCTACTTGCTACCACCAACTCAGCCATCCCCCATACCCCACCCACTGCTGATTTCTAGTACCTTGGGGTCAATGAATAGCAAACCACATTTCAGTAGCACATCATTCTGTCTGTAGCAAATATACTCAGTATCTTCACAAAGCTCTCCCTCTAACACACACACACACATGCGTGCACACACAGACACACACACACACCTCTTTGCTGAAGATATCAGAGAAGAACAAATAAGATAAAGGAAGAGGGTGACATGAAGCAACTGATCTGGATATATTTATACTACATTTTTCATTCAGTCCTGTGTCTGGTCTCTTAGAGGATTGGATGTGATGGCTGGAGTTCATCTGCTTGGCTGATACCATTTGAAACTTGACATAGATTTGAGGACTCTGTTATTGTTCATGTGGAGAGAAAGAAAGGATTTGAGGAAGGGAGAGAAGGAAGGAGAAAGGGAGGAAGGAAGAGTAGGAATGGTCTTTTATAACCTACCATTTCTATCTCTGTTTTTATTTGCTATATGTTTCACATGACGCCATCATGAGGCAGATACCACATAGCACAGCATCATGGAGAGAAGGCTGAATTCTGGTCCAGCAGCTGAGTGATCGCCATCATTTCAGTGGAAGAGGATCAGTGGTAAGTGATTCTTGGCTCTACACGATTCCAGGAACAATGGCAGAACTGCAGTTGCCTTTCTAACCCTGCTTTGAGGGGCTTAGTATTTTAATGGTTGCCATGGCAAGCAAGCTTAAAACACCACTGGATTATATGAATGACAGAAGATTATGCCTCATAATTTTCAAAGGCCAGACTCTGAAAAGAGAATTTGGGTATTTCCAAGTTGTAAAATGGAAAGTATTCTTTCAAACAAAGTAGAGATCAGAAAAACTGGATTTTAGTTCCAGATCTGCCATTAAATAGCTTTGTGACCCTGGCTGAGTGTCACTTCTCTCAGCAGAGACATTCCTCTTCTGAAGTATTACAAAGTAGTAAAGCTTGTACTATACATTGGGGTTTTGAGATAGTAGTAACATAAACTGTGGTAAAGAGTCAAAATTTGGTTCCCCCTCTCCATTAACCAACTGTGAGACCTCAGATATTTCACTTAACCATTTTGGGTTATCATTTCCTCACTGGAAAAGTTACAAATTAAAGGCCAACATTATAGATATTTTGATAATGTGATACCAACAATAGACAAAGAAGAGTTGATATTTCAGATCAGTAAATCATAGTGAGAGAAGAAATAGTTCTGATGGTCTTGTGATGTCTCTATTTCAGCCTACTCACCATAGCTATGACCCTGTCCCTCTCTAGTCTCCCTGAAGCTCCCCCCAAGTTTGTTTAAGTTAAACCACATGAGTCAAGCGTCTTACTGTAAACACCCCCGTAATCCTCCTCATCACTACAACCCATTATGAAGTAGGAAACAAAACACCAACGTACATCTTCTCTTTCATCAGTAGGTCATATCTCTCACTTTTCTCCTTCACTCTCTGGAAGGGTTAGTCAAGACCTTGACCTCTATGTTTCTTAGTTAAAACATGTATTCAGTTATTTATGTGCTTAAAGAGTGACTTTGGAATCTTGTTCTACAGTCACAAGTCCATATCAAAGGACTTTCACCAAAGTTTTCCTTTTGGCTATCAAGCAGCAGGCATGCTGTCACTCTGCATGCCAAACAGTTTGCTCTTACTGATTGTAGCTTGAAGAATCAGGGCATAGAATAACTGGCTAGATATCTTGTCAAGAACCTTTGATAACATTATTTAAGCACAAAGTGGTATTGATTGACACAGTGGAGACCAAATGATTTAAAAAGTAATAATGAGAGTAATTATAATTATACTTGCATCTGTTATTATTTATTAGACACTGTAGGCAAGGCATTGTGTTTGGTGCTTTATTAGTATAGCATTACTGTCTTTAACCCTCACAACAACCCCAAGAGAGAGGCAGTGTGATCCTAATTGTATAGATTAGGAGAATGAAAGGAGGATTAGAAAAGTTCAGTAACTTGCCAGGGTCACACAACTCTTTGGTAGATTGAAATGGGAGCCAGATCCAGGCATATTTGACTCCAAAGCCAGTTCTCTTAGCCATTATGCATATTTAAAACTTATTAAGCCCTTTTGATGGCAGCTAATATGCTAAATCTATTAGAAACTTCTCATTTTATGAGCACAAAAGCCTAATGAGAAAAGAATTGTTATCTGCATATTATAGATGAGAAAACTGAGACTCAGAAAGTTTTGGTGACTTGTCCAAGACCATCAAGCCAGTACCCCGAGGAGTCAGCAATCGATCCCATGTATCTTTGCCCCAAAGCCACTGTGCTATGGTGAAATTTGAGAGGCAAGGATTGCATCATAGTATAAGGGAAAGAGAAAGTCTATAGTCTCCTGGATGCCAATAGCGGTTTGTGGTTAATTTTCTGAGTTATTCTAGTTTTCACTTATCTAATTGGGTGGGAGGGTTTTTTCACAGTGGTAACAACGTTATGTATTTAAAAGTATATGCTATTGTGCTTACTAGTTCTAAAATTATTGATTTAATGTACAATAATTTTGCCATAGGAAAGAAAAAATTCTCTATTAACCCTAAAGCGTAATGTATTTCTATATACAAACAAGAGAGAAAAAGATAATTATTATTTAAGTACTTACAATGGACCATCACTCATCTAAATGCTCCACTCATTTAACCCTTATAAAAACTCTGTCATGTATGTACTTCTTATCTCCCCTATTTTATCAATAAGATGACTGCAGCAAAGAGAGGTTAAGTAATTTACCAAAGATTTCATAGATGGTAAGTAATGGAGGAGGGACTTGAACTCAGGCAGCCGACCTCACAGTCCACACTTTTAGCCACTAAATATACTGCCTCTAGGGTCAAAGTAGTTCATTAGCCTAACCTACCTGATGCTAAATTGTATTGGAGATGCAGAATGATGTGGAAAGTGTTTAAGACTAGACGTTAGGCAAAGTTGGGCTTGAATTTCAACATTGCCACCAACACTTGGCTGCCAGCTTTAACAGAGTAAGAATCCAATCTCACTTCTTTCCCCCCACCTCTTCAACTACAATATACAATGAATGAGTGAATGATTTTTAGGGTGGAGCCAGTCTTACAAACTATGTATATCTGACTCCAAAACCCAAGATCTTTCTCTTTTCCAGGAGCACCTTACAAAATTAACTGATACAGAACTGTTCAAACCTAAGGATTCTTCAGGTAGCATAAGCAAAGACATTGAGAAATAAGAGCATGCGTATTCAGCAGAGTAGTCATTGCATGTGTGTAATCAAACTACCAAAGTCTGGAGAAAACAGTATCTGGAGGATTGGAGAGAATGGTGTCCAGCACTTACCCAGGGACAGGAAGAGTGCCTGTTTCTATTAATACTCACCCGCTTGGAAAACCTATGATTTGTGAGGCCCTGAGTTGAGTGAGTACTCATAAGTGTCTTGCCTCAATCGTGGGTTCCAACACTAAACAGAAAATTGCTCTCATCTAACAAATCTTAAAAATAAGATGCAAAAGAAATTGAATTTGTAGGCAAAACCCTCCCACAAAGAAACTTGTTAAGCCCAGGTGGCTTCACTAGTGAATTTCACCAAACATTTAAGGAAGAAATAATATCAACAGTTTACAAATTCTTCCAGAAAATTGAAGACAAAGGAATAATTCTGATTTTTTTCTATGAGCCCAGCACATCCTGACCAAAAATATATATTGTAAAGAGACTTTTACACAATAAAATTACAGATCAATATCCCTCATGAACATATGTACAAATATTCTAGATGAAGTTTTAATAAATTGAATTTAACAATATATAAACAAAATACATCAAGACCATGTAAGCTTCATCCTAAAAAAGAAACAAACCAACATTGGTTTAATATTTAAAAAATCAAATCAGTGTGATTTGCAATATTAACAAACTAAAATAAGAAAAGCATATGATTATCTCAAAAAGAAAAAAGCATTTTACAAAGTATAACAATCATTCCTGATTACAGAGGCAAAAAACTTTCAGTAATTTAGGTAGAGAATTTCCTCACTCTGATAAAGAACATCTATCAAAATCCTATAGCTACCAGCATATCTAAAAGTAAAAGACAGAATGCTTCCACCTGTAAAATCAGAAACAGGACAAGAATATCTGCTTACATTATTTTATTCAACACTGTGCTAGAGGTTCTAGCCAGTGAAATAAGGAAAGAAGAAACAAAAGGCATCCAGATTTGAAAGGAAGATGTACAACTGTTATTTTGCAGATGACATGATTGGCATTATAGCATGTCTGATGAAATCTACAATAAAGTTACTAGAACCAAGTATAGAAATATAGAAATATAGAAATATAGAAAGATAAAATATTCTATAAATATCAGTTGGATTTCTATATACTAGTAATACATAATCTAAAATTTGAATGAAAACAATGTTATTCATCAAAGGCATTGGAAATTTAAATACTTAGGGGTAACTCTAGCAAATAATATCTATGACCTATACATTGAAAACTACAAAACATTACTGAAGGAAATTAAAGGAGACCCAGATAGAGATATATACTGAGATAATTAGTCACCAGACTCATTATTGTTAAGATGGAATTTCTCTGAAATTTAACCTGTAGATTTAATACAGTCTCAATTGAATTACTACTAGGGTTTTTAGTAGAAATTGACAAGATGAGTTTAAAATACATATGAAAATGCAAAACATGCACAATAGCCAAAACAATTTTGAAAAGGAAAAACAAAGCTGGAGGCTTAAAGCTACCTGATTTGAAGCCCTATTATAAAGCTACAGTACATAAAATAGTGTAGTATTAGCATAAAGATAGAAGAATAGGTTAACAGAACAAAATGGAGTCCAAAAATTGACATATAGTTACAAGAACAATTAACATTTTTAAAAACAAAAGTGCTAAGGCATTTCAGTAGAAAAAAGATATAATCTTTTCTACAAATGTTGCTGAAACAATTACATATCCACAGGTTAAAAAAAAGTTTTAGGGGAAGCCGGGATGGCTCAGTGGGTTAGGCGCTCACTTTGCAGCCCTGGGGACCAAGGATTGAATCCTGGCCCCGGCCCGTGAGGACCCATATGCTGAACTGGGGAGTGCCCCCAGTTCAGTTCTCACCGGGGCGAGACCCCGGCCCAGTTCCTGCCCTGTGCAGCCCCGCCCACCTGTGGAATGAAACTATGTGGAAAAACCGATGATGTGCAACTATGGAGACTGTTCTGGGCCCTCCCCATTAGCTCTGTCTCTGACTCTCTCTCTCTCTCTCTCTCTCTCTCTCTCTCTGTCAAAAACAATAAATAAATCTTTAAAAAAAAAAGTTTTAATCCATGCTTTGCACCATATACACAAATCAACTCAAGATAGATCAAAGACCTAAATGCAGAATGGAAAAGGCATAAGAGAAAATCTTTGTGACATTGAATTTGGTAATAATTTCTTATATGTAACACCAAAACCACAACCTATAAAAGAAAAAAATAACAAATTAGGCTTTTAAAAGTTTTCCTCTTTTAAGGCAACTATTAGAAAAATATAAGTCACAGACTGGGATAAATATTTCAAATAATATATGATATATACTTATGTGTCTATATGTATATTTTCTGAATAATAAAAAAAACTTTCAGATATCAATAATAAAAACAAACAACCCAATAAAAATTGCCAAAAGATTTGAACAGACACTTTATCAAATAATATATACTATTAACAAATAAGCACACAAAATATGCTGAACATTATTAGTCATTAGGAAAATTCAAATTAAAACCATAATGAGACACCACTATACTTATATTAAAAGGGCTATAATTAAAATTCCAAATGTTGTCAAGACTATGGACAAACTAAACTGCTAGTAGGAATGTAAAATGGTACAATATTTTGGAAAATAGTATGGCAATTTCATAAAGAGATAAACACACTATATAATCTAACAATTTTGCTCCTAGATATTTATTTACTCAAGAGAAATAAAACCTTATGACCATACAAAGACTGGTTTATGAATGCACATTGCAGCTTTGTTTCTGCTAAACAAAAACTAGAAACAACCCAAATGTTCATCAATATATGAATGGATAAACAAATTGTTGAATATTCTTACAATAAAATACTACTCAACAATATAAAAGAATTAAGTGTTGAGAAACACAAGATGAATAAAATCTCAAAATAATTATTCTGAAGAAATCAGACAAAAGCAAATACATACTGTGTGATTCCAAATATCTAAAACTCTAGAAAATTAAAATGAACTTACAGTGATTGAAATGAGATCAGTGGTTGTGTGGGGGTGGAGAAGAATAACAGAACGGAGGATGTGTTTACTGTCTTGCTTGTGGTGATAAAATTCAGCAAAATTCATGAGGCTAAAGATATGTCAAAACATCAAATTTTACACTAGTTTATTGTATATCAACTTATGTATAATTTATTGTGTATGAACTATACTTCCTAAAGTTATTAAATATATATAAAATAGTAAATAATATTGGTGGAGGAAATAGTCTGACGTGCTAAAAAAAATTTTTTTTTGCACCTATTTCTCTCATATACGCCATTAATCTCCATGTTTTCTTTTCCCCCAGTCTTTGCAAACTGACTTGCCTTTGGGAAGCATTGCTGGATTTGTTAAACAAGGAATTTATGGCTTCCCTTGTCCAATTTTGCTCTACATAAGAATGAGAATTCTGTCACTACCTCCCTCTTTTTGCATTGCTTCTTTCCCTATTGTGAACTTATTCTTTAAACAAAACTGTATTTACTGCTCACATAATATGCAGGGTACTTCTAATAGCCTCTGTGGTGGGTTGCATTGTGTTAGGATGTTCAAGTCTAATCCCACTACTTGTTTATGTGACCTTGCTTGGATACAGGGTCTGCTCAGATGTAAACCTCATAAGATATTGTGCTACGTTTTGTGTGTGTGTTCCTACAAAATTCATGTTGAAGTCCCAACCTCTAGCACCTTAGAATGTGACTATATTTGCAGATCAAGCCTTTAGAAAGGTGACTAAGTTAAAACGAAGCAGAGAGGGTGGGTCCAGGTACAATCTATTGTCCTTATAAGAAAAAGAAATGTAGATACACACAAAGGCACCAGGGACATGCACAGAGAGGAAAGACTGTATGAGGACAGAGCAAGAATGCAGACATCTACAAGCCAAGGACAAAGACTTCACAAGAAACCAACCTTCAGACAACCCCAGTCTTTGGATTAGGGTGGTCTCTAAAATGATTAGACTCTTTCTAAGGAAAAGGAGAGGGAGGTTTAGATGAACATACAGAAAGGAGAACACAGTGTGAAGATGGAAGCAAATATTGTAAATATACATCTAAATATAAGCCAAGAAAAGCCAAAGCTTGCTGGCAACCACCATACAGTAATGCAAGGAACGGAGGCTTCCTGGAAGTCTTCAGAAGGAACCAACCCTGCTAACACCTTCATTTTGGACTTCTAGTCTCTGGAACTGTGAGAAAAGCAAACTGTTGTTTTAAACAGCCCAGTGCGTGGTGATTTGTTACAGCAGCCCTAGAAAACTAATAGAGCCTCTCAGAAACCATTCTTCCTCTCTTCCTTTCAGTAATAGAAAGGTGGGTGGGAGAGGTGGGGGGTGGAGTAGGGAGGGACATCAAATACATGGTGATGGAAAGGGAGCTGATTCTGGGTGGTGAGCACATAATGCGATGCATAGACAATGTCATGTAGAATTGTACACCTGAAAACAATGTAATTGTTATCAACCAATGTCACCCCAATGAATTCAACAATTAAATAAATAAATAAATAAATAAATAAATAAATAAATAAAAATAAATGACTTCTCTCCATTTCCCAAATTAGCAGGGCCTCCAGTTTTCCTTCCAGACTACATTTCCCAGGCTTCTTGTAGTAGTGTAGTCACGTGATTAAGTTTGGGCCAATGACATATGAGCAAAGAAGTATACATTGCTTGCCTTATATTCTTTCTTCTTCCTTACCGAGTGGGAATTGATGATAATTGGAACAATCACAGAAAACAAACAGTGGAGATAACAGAACCACTCTGTGGCTTTAGCTTACTTCTGAACAGTCAAGTGAGAGAAATAGAATCTTTTCTTAGTTAAGACATTGCATTTGAGGGTGGCCTGTTTCCTACCTAATCACCACATATTTCATAACTATCCTTTTCTCGGTTGTATCAGAAGCTTCTGGAAGCTAGTGTTTGTTGTGAATCTTCCTGAAGCACCTAGCATGACTTCATATGCAAACAGGTCTTGCTTCTTTATGTTAGCATCAAAAAAGCATTTATTAAGCAAGTGTGACTCTAGGAATACTTCGGCTTGAAAAATTAAGAAACTAATTTCAATAAATATAAATCAACACTCAAACCATAAAACCTTGTTTCTTAGCCAAGGGAAATAGTAAAGGCTGTGGAAGTTGGCCCTGCGTCTGTGGAGAACTATGAGCAATGTGTTATCAAATGTCTCATAGGCATCAGGGGGTAACAAGGACAGAGTGGATTAGAGAAAGACACCTCTATGTGAACATAGACACCAAATACCTTGCATATGTGCTACTCCTAGTGGTGACATTTACTTAATTTATGACATGACACATTTTAATTGATTCTAAAATGAGGGAAGCGGGTTGAGTAAGGAAAACACGCAGAAAGAGAGAAAAGCATTTCAGATGCTAATTCTCTCAAAAATGAAAAGGATGAATTGGACCTAGAGAAGTTAAGAAAAATCACTCGAGACACAATTGCTCCTGGTGGCAGGAAGTGTTAATGAGGCATTTAACATTTGGACTTTGCTTAATAGCTGAGGCTAAGTTGAGACAGACCAGGCTGAACCATGTAGCTAGGAGAAGGACAATAAAGTAAGTGGTTAGAAACAGAACTTTTATCACAGCTAAGTGACAACAATACCCTTTTGTGTGTAGCTAGATTGTAATCTTTTCTCTCTTTCACTTGCATGTATGGCACTGTGTAGTTTTTTTTAGAGCACATATGCAACCCTTTTCAATTTTATTGTTCTGAAAACTTCCATCTCTTTATAATTATACACCCCGTGTGTAGCATGACATCCTTGTTTTTCCACACAAAGACAGATTTAGTTCCTAACCTTGCAGTGCTCCAAAGAGGCTCTAGGCAGCAGCAGTGGACGAGATGGAACACTGTGGAAACACACACAACCATGATGTGCTTAAACCCTGCCCCCTGGTCAGCCTTGGCCCCGCCTCTGCCACTCCATGGGCCTTCCACAGCAGTCAAACCACACTGCCCAGGACTCTGCAGAGCAGTTAACATGCTTCTATTGTTCTTTTCCTGTCCCTCCCTCCCTCCCTTCCTTCCTTCTTCCCTTCCTCCCTTCCTTCCTTCTTCCCTTCCTTCCCTTCCTTCTTTCTTCCTTTCCTTCCCTTCCTTTCTTCCTTCCCTTCCTTCCTTCCCTTCCTTCCTTCCTGAATTCATTATTTCTTCCTTTCTAATTTTCATTTGTATTTATCATACTAGTGAAATATATCCACTACCGAAAAAAGAATTGGATAATGAAGAAGGAGAAAAAGTAGAAGCAGGAGGACGAGGAGAAGAAGAAAAGACAAAAGCCATCTACTAATATCCCATCAATGTGTGCAGTTGCTCATGTTTTGTTATGTATCTGTATATATCATAATCTCTATAGGATGTGTGTATATGTGTGTGCATACACACACACACACATATATGCATACACACACACACATACAAACATACACACAAACATATAAACTATGTACCCTAACAGCAGAATCTCTTCCCTTCGTGCAGTCTATTCATCTTTACTTGGGAGAATATTTTGAAGGTAAAAATGGTGAGAAAAGACACCTAATGTTATGTGTGGCTAACCTGTTCTATCAAAGGCAATTGGAGGCATTGTTTTTATTCCCAGAAGGGTGAGTAATGGCACAAGGAAGGAACTGGCGTTGGGGAGAAGGGAATTAGTGAAGTGACCAGGAGCACCCCATGATGTGGGGGTGGGTGAAAGGTCATCTAGTAAGAGCAGTATCTCAGTCATTCTTATCTTGTTGGCAGTGTGGCATGAGAGGCAATCCTTCTAGATAACTCACACATGTCTTCATTAAAACATTTCCTACACCCCATAATCATGAATTTGTTGTGCCCTTGAAAGAGTGCATCAGAATGGCCTGGCAGGCATGTAAACCAGATTACTGGCCTTGACCCCAGAGTTTCCAATCCATGGCATCTGGGGTAGGGCCAGAGAATCTGCATTCTTTACAACTTCCTAGATGATGTTGATGGGTGCTGGTCCAGGGATCACTTTGAGAACCACTAGATTAATGAATTGAGGAGAAGAAACTGAATCTTATGTTTGGGTAGATAGTGGCATCACAATGAGTATACTGTTTGATGTCAC
Source organism: Craseonycteris thonglongyai (assembly GCA_004027555.1). Classification (NCBI taxonomy): domain Eukaryota; kingdom Metazoa; phylum Chordata; class Mammalia; order Chiroptera; family Craseonycteridae; genus Craseonycteris; species Craseonycteris thonglongyai. Next base: position 58,410 of record PVKE010000985.1, on the reverse strand, counting down.
GTACTTCATTCAACCAGATTACCTGAGAATTTTCCTAGGTTGTTAAGCACTTTTTGAAGATTTGTTTTATTGTTTTTGACAGAGACAGAGATAGACAGAAACAGAGAGAAGGCGGAGGGCCCAGAGCAGTCTCCATAGTTATATGTCATTAGCTTTTGACATGGTTTTGTTCCACACAGGTGGGCGGGGGCTACACAGGGAGCAAACAAGGCTGGGGGCCTCCTGCATGGGAGGCACACCCCCTCGAGCCAGGAGCTGAACTAGGAGGCGAGAACCGAACTGAGGGCTTCCTGCATAGGAAGCACTTCCCAGTTCAGCTTACGGGTCTACACGGGTTGGGGCCATGACTCGATTCTCAGTCCCCGGGGCTGCAAAGTGAGCACTTAGCGCATTGAGCCATCCCAGCTTTCCCCATTAAGCAACTTTTTTTAAAGCAACTTTTGAAATGTATATGTCAATTTTTGAAACCAGATAAAAGAAATTGTAGAACATCTGTTTGTCGGTGAGATGGATCCAGGAAAAGCAGAAGACGCTAGAGGAGGAGTTGAGGATTGCCCTGGGAGAGGGCTTTGTGTACCAGCAGTGGGTAGGTTAGTTTGGACGTTCTTTCTCCAGCTGCCTTCCCCTCCATTCTCACTTTGCCCTCACTACTATGATGCATTGTCCCTGTCAAGGTCACTAACACTGCCAATCCAGTGTCCTGTCCTGTGTTAATGCTCATCACAATTTACCCAGTAGCAGCAGTGTTTCACACTGTTAGTCATTTCCTCTTCACAGCACACTTTCTTCCACTAGCCTCCCAGATACCACACTCTCCTGTTTCTGTGTTTGTTTTTCCTTCTATCACAAGGACTGCTCCCCCTTAACCTCTTTTCCTGGTCCTTCCTCCCCATGATGGAGTTATGACAGGAGTGACTCTCTCAATGGTGGAGTGTCTGGGGCTCACCCTTTGGACAGCTTCTCTTTTAGACCTATACTCCTTTTCGTGATCTCGTCCAGGTTTATGGCTTTTATAGACTCGTATTCCTCATATACTGATGACACCTAAATGTGACAGTCCTGCAAGACTTCTGCCGAAACCACAGACTCACATAACCAACTGTCTGTTCTCTACTTGAATGGCTACCAGACATCTCAAAGTCAACTTGCCCAAGAGTGATTGTTGCTCTTCCCTAACTACAGTTTCTCCACTTGTATCACTGACAATGACATCTTTCCAGAGGCTAAGGCCAAAAAACTTTAGGTCAACAGGACTCTTACCTATTATTATAACTGTCAATCAATCCCTTAGGAAATCTTGTTCCTTATGCCTTCAGATAACCACCATATCTGTCTTGCCCCCTCTATCGCTTCGACTATCATCTGTGTTTCAGACTATTGGGACACAGTCACTCAAAAAGGCTCCCTGCTTCCACTCCTGCCACCCTAGAGTCAAAATCCAACAGAGAAGCCAGAATGATCCTTTGAAACCATGAGTCATTTTATGTCACTGCTCTGCTCGGAATTGCCAGTGGATTTCCATTCAGCTAGAGTAAAAGCAGCATTCTCTGCCACGGCCCATGAAACCCTGTCTTAGGGAGGTAGCTCTCTTTCCCACGTCCCCTGCCTGACCTCTGTCCTTATCACCTCCCACACTTCTCGCTCTCTCCGGACCAGTCACACTGGCTTCCTTGCTGTTCTTGAACACACCAGTCTATCTCAGGGACTTTGCAGCCTCCTTTCTTGCTATGGAATGCTGGTTCTCTCCCCACAGACTTCTGCAATGTTCACTCCACTGTTACCTTCACGCATTCATTTAAATAACACCTTCCAAGTGAGACCAACTGTAATAATCCACTTTCAGCTTGCAACCCACCCCCTTATTCTTTGTCACAGCCTGCCACCTACCCATCTGTTTTTCTGTTTAGCACTCACATTCTTCATATACAGTGGTACCTCGGTTCATGAACTTAATTCGTGAACTGACTCTGGTCGCGAACCGAATTGGTCGTGAACCAAGGCACAGTTTCCCATAGGGTTCAATGTAAATCCAGTTAATCCGTTCTGACCTTTTTTTTCGGTTTTTGAAGCACAAAAAATAGGAAACAAATTACAATACACATTAGTACCGTATAGTAATGTAGAAAGAGCACAACAAAAATCAAAAAATGTCACTGAAAGTACTCACAGTGTACTTTTTTCTGTGTCTCTTTCTCTCCACGATCTTCCTACAGGAAGTCACAACCATGTGACAGTCAGGAAATAGCATTAAAATGGCCATGGCTCCTGTTCGTGAACCGAAGCGGAGTTCGTGAACCAGAGCATATTTTGATGAACTTTTCTGTTCGTGAACCGAGTTGTTCGTGAACAGAAGCGTTCGTGAACCGAGGTACCACTGTATTAGCTTTTTTTTTTTTTTTTTACATTATGCTTTTTTTAATCTATGGGATGGGAGGCAGGGAGACTCCCCCAAATTACCTCTTTTTGATGTGAGTGGGATTGTGCACTCAGAATTTGTTCCTCCGGGGCAAACAGTCAACCAGACTTTTTATCTGAAAGTTTTGAGAAGATTGTGTCACAATTTGGAGAAGAAGCATCCCAAGTTGTGGAAAAAATGTGACTGGTTCTTCCACCATGACAGCACACCTGCCCACACCATGCTGAATGTTCAGCAGTTTTTTACCAAAAATGACATGACCCCCCCACCCCCACCCCTGTGCTAGACCCTCACTATTCAACTGATCTTACCCCAGGCTGCTCTTTGTTTTTGTTTTTGTTTTTCTGGATGAAAAAAGTCCTCTAAGGGAAAAGTTCAGCTGATGTGGAGGAGGTGAAACAAAAAACAGCAGACGCACTAAAAGGCATCAAAGTTGATGAGTTTAAAAACTGTTTTGAGTCGTGAAAAAAGCACCTTGATAGGTGTATTGTGCCCAGTAGAAAGTACTTTGAAGGTGACTGGAGTTTCACCATGTAAGAAATAATTCACAATCTTTTTATAAATAAATTCTTGGGTTTCTTTTTTTCTTTTTTTTTTTTTTTGAGTCCCCCCTTGTATTTTCTGTCCACAAAAATGTAAGTTCCCCAAAGGCAGAGATTTTTGTTGTTTGGCTCATTGATGCATTCCCAAGGTTTTAGAACCATTTCTAATACATAGTAGGTTCTCAATAAATTTTGATGAGTGAATGAAACATGTGATTTTATAGCTTTTGCATCATATTTAGTGTATATAACTGGTCTGCTATAACTGGCATTTAGGTTATTTCTACTATTTTGTTATTTTATAGAACCCTGCAACAAATAGGCTTTCATAAAAACATTTTATTATATTTTAACTACCACCTGAGGATATAATCTTATAAATGGGAAAACCAGGTAAAATGCTGCAGGTATTTTAATACCTTTGTTGCACACAGGCAAATTGCTTTTCAGCTTGCATTTCCAACCGTAGTGTCTGAGAATACCCATGGCTTAAGGTAGAATTAATATTTTTCTAACCTTTGCCAATCTGTGAGGAAAGACGAAGTCCACTTCAATCTTACATTAATTTGAATTTGATGGAAAGTGAGTTGAAGTTTTTGTTACATTTCTTCATCATTCACATAGGATTAACTAGTTCTTAGAACCTTTACTTACTTTGCTATTGAAGTATTTGGTTTGTTTTTATATTTGAAGTTCTTTATGTAGTAAAGATATTAACAGTTTGTTGTATGGCTGCAAATACTGACTCATTTTGGTTGTTTGTTTTTAAATTCTGTGATGTTGGACATCCAGACAGATTTCATTTCAATCTTGCTGAATCATCAGTCTTTCCTCTCTTACAATGCCATGGCTTCAGCCATAGACATTCTCCATCCGAAATCTCCATGAACATTTACTTATATTTACTTCTAGTTTTGATGGTTTTGTATTTTACTTTCTGCTCTGCAACCTAACTATAATTTATTCTGGAGTTGGCCTCTATACACATTTTTTTGTTACCACTAGAGAAATCTATATTACTTACTGACTACTTCTTTCTTTCCTGATTTCTGAAATTGCCATATTTAGGAACAAAATGTTTATATTTTATAAAATTATTTCTGGACAATCAGTTCTGTTACATATAGTAGACACTCAATTAAATGGAATCCATGGGGATTGATAGGTGCTGGATAAATGTAAGGAGACCCTCCATTAACCGGCATTTAAACAATTGGCAAAATCTCCAAAACAATTTGCTGGCTGCTTGAATTCTGGTTAATGGAGAGTCTACTGTATATCAGTCTATTGGTTCCTATGCCAGGACCCCACAGTTTATATGATTTAAAACAGGCAGAGCTGTTCATTCCACCCTCATTTGGTTTCTCTCAAGGAGTTTTCTTGGCTGTGGCTAGAAGTAAAGATCATTCTACCCCGACAGCTATTTCAACAACAAAAGTTATCATTTGGCTTAGAATTCCTCTTGTCAGAAACAGTGTTCTCTTCTCCTTTCCTTGTTTGTTGGTCACAGTTGTGGTTGCTCACCCACAGCATGTTTCAGCCCACCACACCTCTCCCCAGGCTTTGTAATGCTCTCTCCTGCTTGGGACTCAGAGAATGGGCTTCTCCCCTCCAGTGCCACCCCTTATTCACTGTGTGACCTTGAACAAGATACTTGCTTTGCTCGAATTTGTCAACTCATTTGTAACATAGAGCTCTAGCAGTGATGGCTGCCAGGGTGATTTTAAATATGATGTTTTAAAAATGATGTTAAAAGCCTTTTGTGTGGGACTATAAGCTCTTACTAAATGCTGACTTTCAAAATTCAGCACACCTTTAGCGTTACCATCTTTGCTTTCTAAAGAGAAGGAAGGGAGGTCCTTGGAGAAGCAGAAGCTGATCAATCGCGTTCAGAAAATGGACCAACTCTGTGAAGAAGAGATGAGAGATCTGAGGTCAGGGACTCTGCTTCTGAAGGCACTCTGACATTTGAGTTAGGGGGAGGGGGGAAAGGTCAAACATTCAGGAGGAATGTTCGGGGCTGTTCATGAGCATCCAAAGGGAGGTTGCAGGGGACCTCGCTACCTTCGATGCAGGGCAGGGCAGGGTGCACAGGTGCTCCCTGCAGTCCCACAGGGCCCCAAATCCAGAAGAGCCCCGAGTTTGGTTTCATGCTCTGCTACTAGCCTGCTGGCATGCTCAAGGATTTTTGAATAAGACTTCTGCATCCTCATTTCACTGGGCACCCTATTCCCACCCCTTCCATGGCTTGCCTGGCCTTCCATGAGGGGGCGAGCCCAGCTCCGTGTGTGCCCATGTCTCTTATCCTCAGAGCCCACGAACACACCATTAAGTTAGGGAACGAACACACGTTCAGCAGGGTGCTTGCTGTGAAGCGGGAGGAAATGCAAGAAAATACGCTTTTTCAGAAATGTGTGGATCACTGATGTATAGTTAAAACATAGGTCATGATTTATAAGCTAACTGGTCACTCAGATGTTTTTTAAAATATAGGAGGAAACGTGAGAGAGAAGGGGATGTCCAAGGCACCATTCTTGCTCATGATTTTGGATCCTGTAGGTGGCGGCGAAGCTGACAATTCTGCTAAGTTGCTCCTTCTTTCCCTCCCATCCACCAAGTCCACGTGGCGCTCTAGCAACTAATTATTTTCTCCTTAGACCTGGGTGAGGGTGTATAGCAGCAGTGATTGGGGAAGAGAGGAATAACATTCATTGAGTGTCTATCATATGCCAGGCATTGTGCTAGGGGCTTTACATAGAGTTTCTCATTTATTCCTCACAATGGCCCTATGAATGGGTGGCATTATCTCCACTGTACAGATAAAGAAACTGGACCAATTCACACATATAGTAAGTGGCTAAGAAAAAGGATGTATTTCATGCCTGTCTGTCACCAATTGCCTTGCGTTTTTTAGTGTAATATTGTACCCACTAACTAGAAACTGAGACAGATGAAGAAATATTTTGTTATATCCCAAACGCTGTGCTAGATGCATGGCATGTTGCAGCTCACATAACTCTCCCAATGAAACTGGGGCTCCGAATGTTGAAGTAACTTCTAGTAGTACACACAGCTGTTAAGTGGCAGAACCAGGATTCAAACCTAAACAGTCTGTTTCCAAAGACAAAACCTTTATTCATAGTATGAGGCTGCCTCGCCTAAAAAAACATGGGACAAGGGTAAAGCAAAGTTGGGGATTGAGTATAGATTGCATATAGAAAAGTCAAGGGTGATTTCTTGGTTTCATGTTTGTACACTCAGTGGGAAGACAGTGTCATTTAGCTGATGAAATGTGAACTACAGGAGGACGAGGTTCAGGTTTTAGGGGAATTGTGACATCACTTTTGAACATGCTGAGTTTGGAACATCCAGGAGGACGCTATATAATAATAGCACCTTCATTACAGGGTGTCTGTGAAGACTGAATGAGTTAATACATGCAAAATGCTTAGACTAGTGCCTGGCACAGGGTAAGTGCTGCATAAGTGTTTGCTATTATTATGGTCCAGTGAACAACTGGGTCATTGTGAAGCTAAGAAGATTAGTATGACCCAATAAGCAACTGGGTTAAATGGAGCTATGGAGAGAGGTCTTGGCTAAAGATATAAAATGAAGAGTTCTGAACTTAAAAATGATAACTGACGTTGTGGGAGAAAAGGAGATCTCTTCAAGAGAAAGAGAAGAATGGAAGAGATCCTTAGGAAGCAAGCATCATGATCGCTAGGAATATACAAATTGTATTGTTTTAGATAAAGGCTGGTTATTAGAAAGTTTCTGAAGTTTGAACAAAATGGAAACATTTCTTTAGGTTTGCAACAAAGCCTTGAGTTTCCGACAAAAAAAGGTAGTTCCTTGGGTGGTTACTTATATAATCCTCAATAGCAAATAAAACATGGTTAACCCAAATTCCTAGAGAAAGGAGACCCCAGCTCTCCACACTGCTCTGTTTAGCAGCTGAAGAGAATGGGCCCCAGAGTTGTGCCCAGTGTCATCATGTACTGAGAGCTTCCGCCCTGAACGTGGGAGCCAAGTTTCTATGGGGTCAAGAATCCTGCTCTTCAAGAGCCATGGTCTAGCTAAAGACATTAAACACACGCACACACGCATGCGCGCGCGCTCTGTATTTTCTGATTGCTACTTTGGCTGGTGATTTTGGAGGAATCCCTCTGCTGTCCAGGTCTCAATACAGATTTCCTGCAGAAAGTCTTCAGTGCTTGTCCATCTGAGCTTGACATTCCTCAGTAGTTCCCTACTCTTGCTGCTGTCATGGCACTTAGCCACTCAATTGGAGCGTCCTACTTTTCTGTCTTCCTTATTAGACTACAAGCTTATATCAGAGAGAGTTTAACTCAAGAGATTCTGGACCGAGCACCTCACCCCACTGTAACAGGTGGCCAAGAACTCTCCTTTTTTAAAATTTATTTTTGTAAAGTGCAGTTTTCATTGTAGCATCTTTTGTATCATCTATCCCCACATCTGTTCCTAGATTAAAGTCCGAGAATCTGTGAAGATTCAATGTTCCAGGCTCCTCCTTGTTCAATATGAGTTAGTTTTGATTTTCAGTCAACTTTGTTGAGGTATAACTTAGAAATACTAGTACCAGTCAATGAACTTTGACGATTGTATACACGTGTATAACCACCACTAAAATCAAGATACAGGTCATTTTCATCACCCCAAAAGGCTCCCTTGTGTGTTCCCCCAGTTAATCCCCCCTAAACACACACTCCCCGTGGACCCAACGCTTCACTTGGAAGCTTTGGTGCATAGAGCAGATGCGGATGCGTCACTCCTAGGTTTTGTGAAGGGGGTGAGTGACTGCTGACTGGAATTCCTGCTGTCATGGAGGAGGTGAAATACCAGGTTGAGGCCACAAGAAAAGAAAAAAACAAGACACCTCGCGTGGAAAGCATATTGGCCACGTCAGGATGACAGGAAATTGAACTTGGAGCCATTTCTTTGAAGCGGAGCTTTGGAGTCAGGAAGAAGCAAACAGTGTTGCTATTGAGATGGGAATTGGTGGAGGTAGGAATACAGATTTTTATACCAGCGGTGAACACTGGAGATGCTGCATGACCTTCCTGGCATCCTGTGAGGGTGAGGGTCCTCTTGGGCTCTGAACTCTTACTAAGTGTACTCAGGAGGCCATGCAAAGCAACGCAGAGAGCTGAGAGCTTTCTCTCAAGATTCCAAGATAGGAAGGCCCTCAGGCGCTCCCACTGACTTTTGCCTTCTCAGCCTTGGAAGGCTGCTGTCTCAGACCTCTTCCCTCCACTTTCCTGCCCTAAGAAGCCCGTCAGCTCCCCAGGAGAGCTGGGCCCTTAGTCCTACCCTTTCTGCCCTGGCTCTCTCTTCCATTGCAGGCCCTGCCCTCTTTATGAACAACGAGAGCGATGCCTCGAAGGTGGTGAATGGAGCCTGTGTGCCCACATTCTGTTTCATTTTTACCCATAATTTTCTGTAGAAATAGCCATATAACTTCAAAGTAGCTTCCAGAGGCTGTTGAGTGATTTCAGTAGATAGTCTTTTTCAGAACAACTCACCTGAAGAGAGGCAGTGCCCGAGAGATGTTCTATCTACATTTACACATTTATCTGTATTTATAACAAACGCCCTCCTTGGAAGGCAAAAGAGAACAGCCAAGCTCTGACAATCATTGCGTGATCCATTGGCACAATCCCTTTGGAAACCTTCCCAGGACCAAGGCAGGTTAGAAAGGCCAGCTGCAGTGTACAGATCTGAAACCAGTGGCCAAGCTACCGGTAAGCTTTGCGGGGAGGAGGCCTCAGCATCCTCTCGAACTCCTCTCAGCAAGTCAAATCATGACTACAGTGTCAGAAGTAGGTGGAACTTCATAAAAGAAATACTCTGAATGGAGACACTTGGCACTGGGCTCACAGTCAGACGTGGCCCTGACTCTGATGTGAACCTTGCAAAGTCACTGTCATCTGTGAACCTGATTCTGCTTTCTCGTTTATGAAATGATGACCTACATATTTAGGACGGTTTTCTTTTCTTCTCTTTTTCCCAATAGGGAGGGACTGTTCTTGTAAGGAAATTACAATTTTGTCATCTGTAAAATGGGGATAATTATAGCATCTGCCTCACAGTGTTGTTATGAGGGTTGAATGAGCTAATTCACATAAAGCCATTAGCATGGAGCTAGCACGCAATACCAGGGCTCAATAAATGTTAGCCATGATGATGAGGTTGCTAATGATGATGATGATTGCAAGACAATAAGGCAATGCTCGAAGGGCCCACAAGTAAGGGGGGTGAGGGGGCTTAAAATAGCGTGGCGAGTGCCCTGCTGGTGCTTCAGCAGCCTGGTGCTGGAGGACAGAGGAGGGAGAGGGCAACTGCCGGGCTTGTGCAATAAGCCACACCGTCTTAGGAGCTTCCAGACTGAGGCCGGGATCTCCACGACACGTAAGGTGGCGTTCTTAAAATCCTCCAAATGTTGGTGGTGGGGTGGGGGGGAGATCCCCAACAGACAGCAAGTGGGTTCAGGGTTCTGATGTACGCTTCCTATGCTATTTCACACTGGGGGCCCTCGGAAGAGGCAAACACAGAATTGCTCTGAGAGGAATATGCCTTCGTCTCAGGCCACACCAGAGTTCCAGTTCCCACACTGTCCTGCTGAAGATGTGATTACTCATAATCCAAAATTGCAAGACCAGTGAGGAAACAACCACATTCTCGTAGGCCCCTATATACCTCAAGACATCAACTAGCTAAATAGAGATGATAGAAAAATTCATCTTAAAATACACTAAAAAGCAAGAATCAAACACATAAGACGTGACAAGAGGTTTAAAAAAAAATAGAACCTTAAAATATAAAGCTTTTCGAAATAAAAAGTGAAGGCATGAAAATCTCTAAATCTCAATGAATAGTTAAGTATTATCAGGGAAGATTAAATTACCCAAATGGAAGATAAATCTGGGAAAGTAAAATCCAGAGGCTGTTTAGTCATCCAGCAATATAGAAATGAGAATGCCAGGATAGCTAAGCAGTTGAGCACTTTGCCTCACCATTTGAAGTCCAGGATTCGATTCCCTGCCCCGGCCCGTGCAAAGCCATATGCTGAATTGAGGTGCAACTGATAACCGCCAGGATGGCTGGGTGATAAAGGTTCTCACCTCCCATGAGGGAGGCCCCCCAGTTTGGTTCCCACCCTGCACAGTCCCACATGCACCTGTGTGGAACGAAACCATGTCGTAACTAATGATGTACAACTATGGAGACTGCTCTGGGCCCTCCCCTCTTCTTCTCTCTCTGTCAAACAATAAAATAAAATTAAAAAAAAGATAGCAATTAAAAGTAAGAAGACCCAACACATGCCTAATAGGAGCTTCAGAAAGAGAGAGCTGAGAAATAATATTTGGAGAGATAATAGAATATTAAGAATTCTCCAAAATTACTAAAGAACTTAAGTACTGAAAATAGTCAGCCAAGATATAAAACATTCAAAAGTGAAGTACTTTTGATGAGGCTGTGGTGGTAGACTCAGCAAAATTCTCAAACTTGTCACCAGACCATCAATGACAACAGTAGCCCCCAGCAGTGTCTAAGAGACTGAGAAGTCTAAATGATTCCTGACTGATATATCTACATATGGATGCTCATTCCAAAAATGTCAATGGATGTTATCTCTGCCATTTTCCCTTACATCCTCATCCTGAATTTCTATCTGAGAGATAGATAAGTACAGAGTGTGACCAGTCAACGATCCACTGTGACCCAGGGCCGCTAAAAACCGACACCCGCTCCCTACTGGGAATAGACTGTCTCAGCTGCCTGTCTCTACACACTCAGGCTATTCCACCAATGAGTTCAGGTTCTTGTCTTCAGTGCCCGGGGCAAGGTGACATTCCTTTAGATTTATTATGATTGTTTTCCTTAACTGAGGAATGTCAGTCCTCTAAAAGCCTCTGCACTATGTTGATTTTCTAAGTTAACTCTGACTTAGCACAGATTTTTCAGTGAGGTTTGTGGACTGCCCACTGTGTGTGCATGTTTGAGACACAAAGATAAAGGAAGAGATAAAACCAATATTTATGTAGCTTCAATATGTGTCATCCCCTGAGCTGATTGCTATTAACACCACATCTGCCAATCCTTCCCATTATTGTAGCACTCAGACGTGGAGTGTATTATCCTGCTCATTGGTCACAGGAGGAGAGTGAGGTTCAGAGAGTGTAGGGAACAGGAAAAAGGTCACTTAAGTATGAGTCTAATTCTATAGGAAAGGAAAGGAAATCAATAAAACAGAGAACAAGGAGCTGGGAAGAATCCTGAATTCATACAGAAGTAGAAGCACGGTATGTGGTCTGATCCAGGCTTGTAGATCAGACCAATAAAACATCCTTACAACTTGGAACGCTCTCCTTAGATCTGAGCAAGTAACGTTGCTGGATGTAACCGGATCTCCCAGACACCTGAACCCAAGGGACACTGATTTCCACAGAGAAACGTTTAGGTGTAACCAGCTGTATCATGAACATTGTTTTCCTGGGCTCGCACTGCACTCTCCTTCCTAGTGACCCTATCCTGAGTGGGTCCTCTGCTGCCCTGGATCACCGTTCTCCCAGTCCTCACAGTGACAATAAGCACCCAACAAAGTCCCAGCACTTGATTCTGCTAAAGAAATCTGTTCTCTGTGAGCATCATAGATCTTTTTGTCCTGAGTTGAATTAGCCACCCTCCCCACAGAAGGCCAGCTCTCACCCTGGCTTTGGATCATCACAGGTCTGTTTTATCAATAATGCTTTGCGTTGGGAATGGATTATGTAGTAACGGTAATAGATGTGGACTTCTCTGGGCTACACACTCAGCCTTCCTCTTGAACTTCAGCCCTCCCTTCCAAATGAGTATCCAGACTCAGCTCCTGCCAATCTCTGGGCAAGAGGGAGCAAAGGGCACAGCCGAGCACAGCCAAGCCGGAAGTTAGTGGCTATGCTGCTTCACCACATTTAACCTCTCCAAGTCTCAGTTTCCTCATTTGCAAATGGGGATCAGAGTTCTATCCCTGGAATTGCCCCAAGGATTAAGCGGGAAATGTCCATGTAAGCCACTCAGTGACAGTGAATGCTCAAGCATTTTGGGTTCTCTGCTCCAACCAGCTTCACAACCCCCCATAGTCCTCAGGAAGCACTCACTGTCCACAGATTCGCCACCTGTGAGATTGAAAAATACCCTGTTTCAAAGGAGATGGAAAGGATTTGGTGAGAAATAACAACAAGGGCCCAAGCTTTTGAGCTAAAACCCGACAACCTCATTTCCCAGCAAATCACGCAACTTCTTTGAATGGTGTTTGTGAAATGTTACTAGGTACCGCGTAGGGTTGCTATAAGGTTTCCATGAGACCATGAACATGAAAACACACGCAGACATGTGGAACCATTCTTATAGGAAGGCTTGTGGCTGACCCAATCCAACCTTCAGCAAGAAACTCACCCCAACAGATTAAGTACTAAACTAAACCTGAGGCGGGTCAGCAGCCCCTCCTCTGTCCTGGCTTCTCATACAAGTCAGTGGGATCACAGAGGTGTTTCCTGAAACTAAATCCTCAGCCTGATGGTTCCCCAGAACATGTTCAGATAAAAATATCCCGGACAACATATTCTGCATTTCCTCTGTGAGGAGCCTGCAGGCGGCTCGGGAGGCATCAGCCCTTCTGCTACTGCCCTCTGGTGGCCGCAGCGCGCAATTTCCCAGCTCCTCCCGGCTCCTAGCTGCGCGGCTTCCCTTCCCAGGCGCTGTCAATATAGTGAGGTCGGATGTAACATTTGCTTTCTCGCCCCTCCCGAAGGCAAGCAGTTTCTTCGATGTTCTCAGACCTCGCTAAGGTCAGCCTCGTTCAGGCCCCGGCCAATCCAGAGGGATCTTCCAGGCAAATCTGTCCTGATCGCTGCTTAGTAAAAGCCTTTCATGGTTTTCACTGCCCTTTAGGGACGCTCAAGATCCCTGTCATGACACCACTGTGCTCCTTCTGCCCTACCTTCCTTGTCCTCGAGTCCAGTCTCCCCTCCGGGGGTCCGTCCTTCAGGAGCCCCGGGGCCCTGCGCTTCTCCCATAGGGCCCTGCCCCCGGGCCTGCCTGTGTGTAGTATTGAAACCATTTCCCACTTGAGCCTTGAGTGCGTTTTCCTGCAGGAAAGTGAACTGGCGAATCCATGCTTGTCCCACCCGCGGGCCGCTTGAGGCCCAGGACAACTTTGCAAGCGGCCCAACACAAATTCGTAAACTGTCTTAAAACATTATGAGATTTTTTTTGCGGTCCCTCTTTTAGCCCATCCGCTGTCGTTCGTGTTAGTGGGCTTTCTGGGTGGCCCAAGACAATTCTTCTTCCAATGAGGCCCAGGGAAGCCCAAAGTTCAGACATGACTGGGCTAAAAGCCTTTAAAAACCAGCACGGGTGTCACTTTCTCAATTAGGATCTTTTTTGGCAAGTTCACCCACCATTTCAAGTCAGGTACACACTTAAGCCCCCTGTTTTCATCTCTGTGACATCTCCCCCCCCCCAGACACAGTTTTCATTTGTATTTAAAAACTCTCCATACCTGCCCTGGAGCAGAATACAGTGCCTGGGACACAGATATTACCCAATCAATGTGGTATAAGAAGCCATAACTAGTTTGGGAACCAGAAGGAGGGCAGATATTGCCAGGGTAAAAAACCATCACAATTACGAACATCGGACATTTGCATGCTGATAAAATGGTAGTTGTGAAACGTGTATTGTATGCAAAGCCCATTCGGTGAGTTCAATTCATTTTCTCATTCCGTAGGCACACGGACCTGCCCCACGCATTCTCTCACTTCATCTCTACAACATCCCTGGCAGGTGGCTGGACAGCAGATACCTCATCTGCACTACAGCTGGGAAAACGGAGCTGGAGTCGGGGAGGGGGCAGGCTGACCCCAGGATCCAGGGATCACGTGAGAGCGAGGGCTTCCACCTGGTTTTTGCAAACCTCTTTCCCAGCGACACGCATCTGCTCTCCCTTATTAATCCTTTGCTACCTCTTCCTAACAGAGGCAGATCCCAGGAGAGGAAGCCACTGTCAGAATGTGCTTTGCCTGCAGACCCAGGCCGTGAAAGCAACCCCAGCTTCTCTGTGGCCTCCAGTGCCTAATCAATTATGGAGGAAATGACAATGAAGAGAGGAGGGGAACGGGCTCCGAGTGACTGCAGTTCGTTGAAAAGATACCAGAGGCCGTCGCTGCAGCCGCCTGCCCTGCCGGGCCCACCAGGGCAAATAGATGTAGGGTTTGGTGGATGACAAGGAGACAAAGGAAAAATGACAAACCAAGTGAATTAGTGAAGGTGAAATACGCAGTGCTCAGCCACAGATGGGGCTGAGGCCGGGCAATTTCCTCCTGTCACCTCGCCTCAGGTAATAGATAAGCCTGCCAATGCCGGAGTTCCTGGGGAGACAGGCACGCAGCCTCAGTCTTCCTCCCGTGTGGAAGCCGTGCCCCCATCCCTTCACCTGTCTCGGTGATAAAAAATCATAAGAGCCAAAACTTTTTGCAAGACGTATAGTGCCGATTTAGCTCAGTCCCAGCTAAGGTTGCTATCTGTCAGGCTGTCACGGTGACAGGCAGATTTGTAAATGCCCGGGCTCCCGTGTCAGGCTGAAGGTGACATTTTTCAGCTGGAGATTTTTTTTTTTTTTTTCCCCCATCCCTTACCGAGACAGACCTTCTCAGGACTGAGAAAGCAACTCCCCCTGAATAAGTCTCTGGCTCACGCATGGTCACCTGGACCAGGGCCGCTGACCCCTCAGGGACGAGACTGCCACTCAGCTCCTCCGGCCACCTCTGCCCAACCCCACAACCTCCAAACACAGCCCTTCCCCATCCACGCCCCTGTCCCGCCACCCCCACCCACCCCCGTCCCTTCCCAGGTTGCGCATGTCTGGGCCTCATAGTGATTCGTCTTGGCTGGTGGTGGCTCTGCCATGACCACGATACATCCTTACACAGATTAATTAACTGCAACACAAAAAACCAGAATCCCCCCTCAAGTCATTTAAGGACCTGCCACGCGATTTTGGGGGGCAGCAGCATCTGAAACTGACCCTGACACTCCCCCCGTGATTTCTTCCTTCAGTCACAGAACCCTTAGCAGGTTTCTCTTTTAATCCCTCTTCCCTTAGGGTTTTATTCTTGGTGTCTTTAACCCACAAAGAGCGGCACTGATGTGGGATGACTTGGCTTCTTGGCTTCCTGCCCAATCCTGTGCACTTCGCTGACTTCCTGAATGAAACCTGGGGAAGATACTTTCTGCCCCGATGCCACGTCAAAGCTCAGCTCACGGTTCCAGTTGTTCCCCTTTCTTGGCCCAGACGCCAGAAGGGAAACGGAATCAATCTCTCTCTCTCTCCCTCTGTCTGTCTGTCTCTCCTTCTCCTCTTTTCTCAATCTCTCCACTTGTTTGAAGAGAAACTAGCCTCGTATGAGTATCGCCCAGAGGTCTGCACGGGGAAGTGCCTCTCAGCGCAGCCTGAGTCTAGGAGGCGTCTGAGGAAATCCTAGAAGGAAGGTATGGAAGAGCCTGTCCTCTTGTTTTCTTCCCTTCCCTCCTACACCTGGGCCTCGTCTGTGTTTCCTTGGGGACAGGATGCCTTTGATGACAGTGCCACACACACACACACACCCCCCCATGGGCTGGCCCCAGCCTCCCTTCTTTCTGGACCAGATCACGGGCCATATCCACAGTGTCACCATGAGCATTTGAATGACACCACTTACTGGAGCATTTTGATCTTCAAAGTCTTTGTTTACAAAGACGGGCTCATGGCGCCTACTCTGCACAGCCCTTTCTTTTCTAGGTTTTACTTCTGTGTTTGGAGAAGGGAGGAAGGGAGCACCCGGGGCGGTCGGGTCACCCCGACCCCGGCTCCAGCAGCGTTCTGCCTCGCCGCCCTGTGAAGGCCGGAGAAGTGGGGCCAGCCCGCATCACGGGGGCGTGCGCTCAGGAGCGCCAGGGCACCCCCACACTGAGCAGGTGGCGGGAGCCTCGGGGGGTCACGGTCTTCATGCTGCCCACGTTTGGGGGATTGGTCTTAAGGGAGAGGAAGAACTGAAAGAGAAGAAAGAGGAGAGAAACTACGGCAAGGGTTGGGGGCGGGCGGGGGAGAGACTTTCGGAGCAGCGAAGGCAGCTGGAGCCATGCCACGCTCGTCGGGGACAGATACAGTCCCCGGACAGGGAGGAGGAGGACGCGTGGACGCTGGACAGGACAGACAGACACTTCCCGCCACGGCCCTCTCAGCTCAGCCAGGCTGGGGTCTGAGTCCCAGTAAAATGAGCTCCTCGTAGACCCTGTGGCAGGAGAGGGGGAGCCTCCACGACCCCCACGAAGAACCACCCCCGGGGGCCGTGGACACAGGTGGGAGGGGCCCTGCCGAGGCGGAGCAGAGCGCTGGCCTCTCTACCCCCGGCCACTGGACGCTCTTGCTGTGCCTTCAGATGTGAAGTGAGTTCTGTCACCAGTTATGGAAGAAAGAGGTGCTCTTGCCCCGAGGGCAGACAGCAGGCTCCGTGCAGGGGGCCACGTACCCACGGCTGGCGAGTCCTCCCGGAGGGGGCAAACGTCTGCGACAGGACGGGGACCGAGTGCTCCGCTACCTGGGGACCGTGAGGGGCTTCCCTGAGCAGTAGCCGTTGCCTCTCTGGGTGCTCAGGGGTTCGGGACTTGCACACCCTTCCAGAAAGCGAAGAGCTTTCTACTTGTAATCAGCTCCTGTTACTCTCTGTCCCCTCTCCAGGGGGCTGGGGCAATATTTCCTCCATGCCCTAAACGTCCCGAGTTCCTGGAAGGGTCCTCTCCTTGCCCTCTCCTCATCCTCACCGGGGTGCCCAGGTGGAAACTTCTGGAACCCCCATCCCTTCTCCCCTTCCTTCTCCTCACACAGCCTGGGCCCCCACCCCAGGACTGGCCCCAAGTAATGGGCGTACCAGCAATCACCGGGATTTACTACCAAACAAAACAAGTCCTCGTCACTGCTCTGTCCTTCTGAGTGCTGGCAGGCGGCCACAGTGGGCGGGGGCGTCTGGGACCGGGGGCCCGCTGCCCACAGGAAGGGTAGAGAGAGGCAGGCCTTGGTCTGAGCCCTCGCAGGTGTACAGTGTCAGCCTGGGACAGGGGACAGTGCACAATGAGCAGGAGGAGCCAAGCACTCAGTCACACCTCCAGCCGCTGTCACCTGGGCGTGTCAGCACCTCGATTTCAGATCCGGGTCAGCACGGGAGCACTGAGAAGCCACAGAGCGCTGCTGCTTATTCCTCAGCCTAGTGCAGATGCGCGTGCACGGTGGCCTCTTGCCAGCCAGTGTCCTTGCAGCAAACCAGGCCAGCCTAGTGGTCAGGAACATGGTCTCCATGTGTGACCAGGGACAACTGGCAACTTCTCTATGCCTTCGTTGCCTCATCTGCAAAGTGGGGGTCACGGTGGGACCCACTTCTTAGGAGCGCGGGGAGAAAGGTAGTCAATGAGGAATGTCACAAAGCTATTAGCACCTGGTGTCTAGTAGCTATTGTCAGGGGGGGTCCGTGGTGTTATCTGTTCTGAGATGAAGCAGACAAGAGTATGAAGTACTGGAAAGGCCGTGCCCCTGTTCCCCGCCCCCCGCCCCATCCCTTTCTCTCAGCTGTGGGAGACCCGAGGGGATTAGAGTGCTAAGGATTGGAACGACAGGCAAGCACCCTGGAAGATGAACAGGGCACCTAGCGAGGAAATGTTTTCCGAATCGAGCTTCTCAGAAGGCAAGCAGGTGAGCCCTCAAATCCTGGGCAACCTGCTGCCTGCCTGCTACCTGGGGGAAGACGAAGAGTGTGAGGGGCTGAGGTCTCCCCAGCGAAGAGGCCCCCACCCCCTCCCAGCACAGGTCCTTGCTGGAACCCACCCCTCCCAGGAGGGTGCCCAGGCTGGCCAACCCCTCCTCCTGGGCTTCACCCCACCTGCCCTCAGAAAGAACCAGCTTTCCGCAGAACCGGCCTGAAGGCAACCTTTGTGGGGCAACCAAATTTCCTAAGACAATCTAAGTCGGCGTAGGGACTGAGCTAGTCTTTGAACGAAAGCCCTGAATGTTAAGTGAGAGTTACTGTCCTGTGCTGGGATGGGAAGGGGCGTAAATTCCCTCTCCACCTGCTGCCTCTCGGGTCCTCCCAGCCCCTCCTCAGTCACCCGGTTGGGACATCTGGGTTTCTGAGGGCTCAGGCCACACTGGGAGGGCTGAAGCAGGCCAGGACACCTCCCCTACCAGCTGCGGCCCTGCCCCCTCTGGTCCCAGGCTCTCCCTCACCTCCCCACCCCGCGTCACAGGCTGTGGCAAAGGCCACCCGGAGAAAGGCTTCCGTTTTCCCAAGTGAAAAGCCCGGCTCAGGGCTCGGGCAGCCGGCAGGCCTGAAGTGTCCTTTCCTTCCTCAACCACCAGGGGGCAGTCGGGGGTTTTCCTCAACAAGCATCGCATTCCTCTGCCAGCATTTGCTCTTTCTAAAGGATATGCACATGTAAAATTAAAACGACATTAAAAAACCCAACTAAGTCAAATGTGCCTGGCAGTGCTCACAGTGGTCTAGAAATGCTAACGAAGCACTTTTAAGATCTATAGGGGTCCTTGGGCCTTTGAGATTGGGGGAGGCCATCTCGGATGGCGATTGGGCATCTACCCACCCACTGGGCTGTGAGACCCACGAACCTATTTTCTGGTCCCAAAGGGTGTCGCATGGCCTGACAGCTGAACGGATGACTTGGTTGTCACAGCAAGGGGAGGAGCTGTTACCTGCCGCACAAGCATCACCCCCACCCCGGAAGCGGTATCAAGTTCAGCTCAAACACAACTTGCACAGGCTCTTGCTATTGGCTAGCTACAGGGGGGTACAAGGGTAAATAGTCCAGTCACCGTATATTCTGTAAGACACCCCGGGAAGAACAGGAGGGACGGCAACGAGGTACCCATAACAAACCAATGGGCACCCCAAGAGAAGCAGGTGGGTGGTAGACTCAGAAACTCTTCCTGCTTTTGGAGTCTCGGAGCTCAACCCACAGACTTCTTCCATAGAGAAGCGACACTTTCGACGGCATTTTGATGGGATTTGAAAGCCTTGTTCGTGAGCGTTTAAAATGACCCATTAGCACGCCAGTTTCTGGTGTAGCGATGTGAGCTACCACCCTGCTTCCAGCCCTACCTGTACGGTTGGCTTTGCAAACCATTTTCTGTCGATGCAGCTAGGGGCAAGGAGAGCACGGTGCACGCCGCTCCCCGGCGTTGGCCGCAGCACAGCCCGCCTGGTGCAAGGAACCTACTGGATGCACCACGCGGAGCCAGCAGCTGCGGCCGCGCGAGGAGAGCGGGCGCGCCCTCCCGTGGCCGTTCTCGAAACTGCAGGTGCAGCCGTTCCCACTAGAGCTGCAGGCTCCCTCACCCAGATGTGCCCACGGGTGTGCAGGGCACGTCGTTCCCCTCTGGGGTTTCCTAGCCTGCTGCCCTGCCAGTGCAATGATAGCCCCTGGGAGGCCATTACACCCCTCTTTCCATCCAGAGGAGGGCTAGCCCCTCAGCTGCTCCAGAGGCCCGCTTGGTAAATGAGTTTTCTTCTAAAAGACTTGCACGGAATCGCTTTGCTGGAGCACAGTTAGGCAGCAGCACCTGAGGACGACGCATGCGGGGCAGGGGGACACGGGGAGGGGGGCGGGGCTGGGAACCGCTGAGGGGGACAGCAGGGCCAGGATCGGGCGATGCCCAACCTCTTGATGCTCAACTCAGGGTCCGGCTCATCCCTGTAGCCCTTTGTCCCCAGGGACACTAAGGTCCAGTTGTTCCCTCTGTGAGGAGAAGGGTCCAGGGCCATGCATCTTCGTGCCCACTGCCCTCAGGCCCTGCCCCCACAGCCGTGGGCAGCGCACTAAGTCATTTGTGGTTGCCCAGTTGCACAGCCACACACGCAAAGACATGGCTGACTGACAAGGGCTATTCTAGACTGAATGTCAACAGAGGTCCCGCAGCCCGCTGCAGGGGCGGGGGAGGGCCTGCTGGCCCGTGGAAAGCCAGGTCGCATCAGGATGCACTGTTGCCCTCACTAGCCCTCGTCGTTCAGGGTCACTGCGGGCTGAGCCGGCCTGTGCTCTGCTGGGAACCCGAGATGAAAGGGCAGACATCTTTAGGGGCAGAAATGCCACATGCAAACAGTGGTGGCAGAGGGGTCTCCGTCAGACAGGGCGCTCGGCACATCAGGGGCTCCGTTATGAACTCGTCTGTCCTGTTTTCCATGCTTCAGGTCGAGGCTGGCCTGCAGACCGTCCTGTCCTCGGCCTCGCCCAGGGCAGCGGTTTGGGCTGAATGCCATGGGCCTGTGGCCTCTGACTCCAATGCCCCCTGCCCCCCGGGGCCAGGGACACTTTTCAAAGCTGCTTCACTTGTGCGTCCTGGCAGGTTAGACCTGGGGTGTGACTGGTTCGAATGAGCATTTCCCACAGATGGAACAGGCCCAGCTCCTGCACGCTTCTCAGCAGAGGACGGGAAGGGTTCCTACCTTTGAAAACAGCAAAGGAAAGCGAAGCCCGTGAGCCTGTTCTCATCTGTGCCTCCCGGGCAGCCGCCTCGCAGGGGTGTCGGGGCGGGCCCAGCCACCAGAGGTGCAGGGACGGGTCCTGGAATCGGGTCCTCCCTGAGCAATGGCCTGCTCTCAGCGGGCCCCCGGGAACCTGGAAACCCCATGGGCCACCTTCCCTCAGCTCTGGCTCCCTCCCCTGGGCCTCTGGTTGGTCAACACCTCTGAGTGCTTCTCCTCCTTAGAGATGAGAAGATCCTGGGGGACAGGGCAGGTCCAGTCTTCTTTGTAAACATCCTGCCCCACGCAGAGCACGACGCAGGCGGCATAACGTTGCAGGGTCTCGGCGTTGGAAAAGGCCCTCTAGTTACCGCGACCAGATTCCACAACTTCACTGATGACGCGCCTTCCTTGAACCAGGGTTCTAGACCCAGACGGAGACGTGAACAGCGTCCCTGATCAAATGGAATGTCAGTTCTCCTGGGCAGAGGTGAACATTTAACAAGTAAGCAAGAAGCCTATGTGTCAGATGTTAGAAATGAGTCAGAAGCTGAGAAACCCCAGATAGGAGTTGGCAGGAGATGGCAGTGTTTCTACTACATGGGATGTCTGGGAGGTGTTTTTGAGAAGGTAGCATTTGATGAGAAACCTGAAGGACGTGAAGGAGCAGCCCACGTGGCACGTGGGAGTAAAACAAGCTGAAAAGCTTCTCGTGCAAATGTCCTGAGGCAAGAGTGTGTGAGGCGCATCAGAGGAGCAGCCAGCAGCTGAACAGTGAAGAGAGACGGAGAATGAGAAACGGCATCAGAAACAGCGTGACCACTGGCTGCAGAACACGGAAGCTTGGCTCGTCCTGGGAAGTTCAGGAGCGGTGGGCACTGCCAGCCCAACGCTGCACTCAGCACCCAGACGGCTCCTGCAGATGTGGGCTGGGCCGCCTTCGGCCGGAATGTGAACGTCTGCAGAACCAGCGTATCCCGCGGGGCTGAGCGGGTGGCAGTTCCTAGCATTGCCCAAGCTGGGGGGTCCTGTCAAGGCCCCCAGCTGTTGAGCTGCTGTTTCCCCATCTCTAACATGCCTCCCAAATTCCCTCCTGGGGAAGCCGGGAGGGCTCAGTGGGTTAAGCGCTCACTTTGCAGCCCCGGGGACTTGGGATCAAATCCCGGCTCTGGCCCCTGTGGATCCACATGCTGAACTGGGGTCTGCTTCCCATGTGGGAGGCCCCCAGCTCAGTTCTCACCCTGCAGCTCAGTCCCTGGCTCTAGGGGGTGAGTTTCCCACGCAGGAGGCCCCCAGCCCAGCTCCTGCCCTGCGCAGCCCCCCACCCATCTATGTGGAATAAAACCATGTCAAAAACTGATGACGTACAACCACAAAGACTGCTCTGGGACCTCCCCCTTCTCTCTGGCTCTCTCTGGTTCTGTCTCTGTCTGTCAAAAGCAATAAAATAAATCTTTAAAAAAAATTCCCTCCTCACAGAGCTGTTGTAAAAATTAAATAAGATGCCTGCATCTGGTACAAAAGGAAAGCTAACCTCCGAGCTGATAGTTTCTAGAAAGTTCTCTCTGGGGGTGAGCTTTCTGTGGTCCTTGCTCTGGCCTTTGAACAACACAACGCACGTCCTCCCTGTGACCTCAGGCCCCATCTTGCCGACATCAGATGTCTTGCGGATTCTCAGGGCGCTTCACACCCCCTCGGAGGCTCCAGAGGCCCCAGTGTCTCACTGCCCTCCTACACGGCTGGACAGAGAGGCCCAGAGAGACGTGTGGCATGTTCTCTCCCAGATTCTCTCATCACCTGGGCCGGGGTCCAGTCCAGGGTCTCCAGAAGCCTCCCTGGTGTCTAGGAGTGTGGAATGCTGGGATGAGGGGACTCCCAGCAGATGAGGGGCCAGAGGCAGGGGGTGGGTACGAGAGACCCCATGGGAAGGAGGCAGAGCTGCTCCCTGGGGTGAGGCCCAAGGATGCACCTTCAGACCCCAAGCTGAACAAACACGCAGCATAAAGAAAGCCAGTGTCGACCAGAGGACACAAGACAAGCTGGGACAGTGCCCAGGCCTGGATGCCAAGCCCACCTTCCTGTTCCCTCCTGGCAGCCTGGAAGCAGCGGCCCAGGGCTGGTGAATGCTGCCAACGGCTCAGAAAGCTG
This sequence comes from Craseonycteris thonglongyai, assembly GCA_004027555.1. NCBI lineage: Eukaryota > Metazoa > Chordata > Mammalia > Chiroptera > Craseonycteridae > Craseonycteris > Craseonycteris thonglongyai. Next base: position 35,740 of record PVKE010000985.1, on the reverse strand, counting down.
GTGAGAGAGGCGCCCAGGCTGGGAACAGCCGTCTGCACCTGCCTGGGAAGAGCAGATTGTGGGGAGTGAGTGCAGCCGAGCGATCGCTCTATGACCCCAGGGCTGCTCCTGGTCCCCCAGCCACAGCGACCGTCCTGGGGTCACTCCGGAAATGTGGGTGGAGCCAGCATTGTGTCACCGTCTTGGCGAGCAGCCCAGCACCTCCTCCCTTTCTGGACGCTGGGTCAGCCCAGCCTCACAGCCACATGCAGACACGCACGCTCCTGGTCTACTGATGATTGCATCTGGGAGGCGGTCCACTTGTGTCTTTCTCGCGACATCAGCAAGCAGTAGGGCTGCCCTTAGAACCCCATTTCTGTTGAGCTCCAAGGCAAGAGGGAGTTTGCTCAGTCACCAGACCCTCCTCTTACCACGGCGAATCCTTCCTGTACAACCAACAGGGCCCCGGGATTGGGAAGCTCCACGCGAGCATTCCGGAAATGACCCGTTCCCACGACAGTGGGGAATCCAGAAGCTCCTGCTTAGAGAACCTTCTGCTGGAGCGTCCTCTGTAAACCCCCCAAAATATGACGGTCAGGGCTGCCTGGAGGTGGGACCACCTCCCCTAAGACTCAGCCACGCCTGTCGCAGAGCCACAGTGATTTTATAGACTCCTGTTCCAGAGGACCCCGACAAGACGGAGCTCTCGCCTGGTTCCGTCACGACACCACAGTTATTAAGCCCGCGCTGCCACGCAGAGCTGCGGCCTACCCAGCCCTCGAGTCCCCTCACCCGGTGTCCCCTCCGCTGTTTCCACTAAAGCACTGACCTCTTCCGCTTGCTGCTGGGGCCTCTTTTGTCTCTTCATCCTTTCCTGGGAGGGGAACTGCCCACTGGGGTTCAGGGACAGGAGCCACTAGCCTCCTGCCTTTGCACCCTGCACCGTGCCCGGGACAGGGACTGATCTGTTGGAGTGTCTTGAGTGACACGCACGTCCCCTGCCTCTTCCCTGTCTTACGCAGAGGAGCGAACACAGCGCGATGAAGCCAGTGAGCTGGCGGAGCCCAAGAGCAACGCTGGGCGGCAGGAGGGGTGCCTAGCGTCTCCTTTTGATTAGGAAGAAAATGCATGGACCTTCTGGTTGGGTTTAGCAGGAAGGAGGGGAAGCTGTACTTTGAGAGGGAAAGTTTAGTTATAATGAGGAATAGAAGCTGTGCGGAGTTACTTACACTAGCAAAATTTCTACAAAGTTCTGTGCACCGACATCTGTGTGTGTGTGTGTGTGTGTGTGTGTGTGCGCGGAAGTGGAGGAAGCTGGTGACATCAGTGTGCCTTTTGAGTGTATTCTGTTTCACAGGGCAGTTCCAGCTGGCAGGTAAAATGCAGGGTACCCTGTGAATGCAGACACCTTCCTCACAGATGGCATAGGTGCCAGGTCTGCTCCTCTCCCAGGCTTCCAGGAGCCAGAAGGAATCCAAATTCAGAAGAGCAAGTGAGGGAAGAGCCAGAGAATGCGTCTAATGGGAGAGGCAGTCGATTCCAGATTCAGTTACCAGAATGTGAATGAACCTGGGTAACTGTCCTCTGCAGATACCGAGCGTCCATTCGCGGGGGAGGCACAGAGTGGAGTGGACAGGAAGGCGGGCCTCTGGGAGTCAGGTCATCAAGACGGGGTGGCTGGCCCTCCGCCCTCCTCCAGCCTGTGTGAAGGGCTGCAGGGTCCTCGGTGGCCACCAGGGAGCACAGTCCTGAGCGCCAGGGGCAGAGAAGCAGGCGGAGCCCTGCCTTTCTGCAGTCGTGTCCACAAGGCGCAGAGCAGGAGGGAGACGAGGAGAACCCGCCACAGTCAGTGTCAGCTTCCTACAGCCACCAGGCACCACGGAGTTAAGCAAGCAAGAGCACGCAGAGGAAGAAACTTGTGTTGGGTCCCCCATGGTACCTGCAGAATGCCCCCAGAGGCAGGGGTCCAAGTGTCTGAAAAGGCAGTCACTGTTTTATGTACATAGATTCTTAGATGAGTCCTCACAACAACCTTTGAGGCAGATTCGCCCCGTTTTCCAAGAGAGAAAACGGAGGCTGCTCAGATATGTATATAAGAGCGTACCGACAGTAATGCATCCGTCTCTTCCTAGCTGACGGAGGAGGAGCTGAAAACAGAAACCCGCTGAAGTCACCCGGCAAGTAGCCCCATGTGCCTCATGCTCAGGGACATGTCTCAGCAGTGCTTCTGCCTGGGCCACGGGGTGCTTTTCCAGAGATAGTGCCTGAGGTGGAAAAGACGCATAAGCCCAATGGCTCACTTTTCGTTTACCTTGGTTCTCCCGCTCTAGGGCTCAAGGGGGGACATGCACACATGCACGTACATGCATGCACAAATCCACACAAACGTGCACGTCATTAAGTACCCCCTTGCCCTTCAACAGCCCCAATCTAGTATCTGCTCTGATTGACAATTACATGAGCAGACATGAGCAGAGGGAGGGAAAGCAAGGTGACAACATGGCCAGGATAGCAGCATAGGGGATGCCAGGATGGCTCAGCGGTTAGAGCTCTCACCTCACAGCCACCACGTCCAAGGATCAAGTCTGGGCCCCACCTGTGGGGACCCATATGCTGACCTGGGGTGTGCTTCCCATGTGAGAGGCCCCCGGCCCAGTTCCTATCCTGCGTGCCCCCCCCACCTGTGTAATAAAACTATGTCAAAACTAATGATGCACAACGATGGAGATTGCTCTGTGCCCTCCTGCTTTGCTCTTTCTCTCTCTGTCACTGTCAAACAATGAAACCTTTAAAAAAACAAAAAATAAAAAACTTAAACCTTAAAAAAAAAAAGACAGTGGCATAAATAACAGAGCTGGACCAAGGAGCCTCATCGGAGTTCATATCACGTCATCACCCAGAAGACTGTGCGCCACCCCAGCCAGGAGGGATTTACGCTCAGTAAAATCTGTCCCGAATATTGCTATAAAATATAGGTCCTTGTCAAGCTACTTCACCTGGAGAATTTTAAAGCAGTAGTTCACCTTTCCATGACTTTGTGAAAGAAAGAAGGAGTGCTCAGAACCCAGCACTAGCCTTTTGGATTCCACCTCCCACAGCTTACGTTCGCCTACTCTGTTCCACGGTGGTTCTTCGACGTTCCGCCCACATCAGGATGACCTAGGGGCTGGTCACCGAGTCCTGCTCTCAACTCCGGGCTTTTGACGTCAGCATATCTGTGCTGGGGCCCAAGGTTTGGCATTTCTAAGAACTTTCAGGTGGTCTTGGTGCTGTCACCTTTTTACATTTCTCTCTATGTTAACGGGGGACACTAATAGCCTCAGAAGACACAGGGGAGCTGGGAGACACTGGACACAAAGAGTAGAACAGCATACTCTGGGGCACATCAGCTCCTGGGGAAGCACCGAGCACGTCAGTCCTGTGTCCATGCCCACGGTTGGCATGCCAACCAGTCATGGCCTTCTTTCTTGTTGAGCCTTAGAGTGGTATCAGAATCCTTCCCCACCTACTAGTCTAGAAAGAAAGCCACTAAAACTGACTGGTGGGCAAGATGGAAACCCTTTGCTCTATTTGACCAAGTGTCTGGACTACACAGCTCCAGGCGCTCTCTCCATTGCTCGTCCCTTCTCTCATGACCTTGAACATGAGGGGCCATCTGGACCCAAGAGCAGAAGAGGAGAAGGAGGAAGAGCCCACAGGGGACAGGTCCTAATGGGAGGGGGAACGGAATTGAAGTCACTCCCATTGGTGGGACAGAGAGGGTGGACAAGGAGAGGGGTCGTTCGCCTCGAGTACTGTCTCCAAGAATGCGCTTTTCCCATGTTAAGAGCACCTAGGGGACATGATGGCTGCAGTAACTGACAAGAGAGCGTCAGAGGAAGCCGCGCGCCTGAAGACAGGGACGCGTTTGGGGCACGTGGTCACAGCCCTGGGGATGAACTCTCTCCGGTGCCAGTGGACAAGGTGGACCCAGGAAGCAGGCCTGCTCCAGGGAGGGTCAGAGGTCAGAGACAAAAAGCCTACCCCACAAGGTGGACAGAGCCAGTGACCACCCCTCCCACAAATGGAAAAGAAGCAAACTTGATGGGCTGTGTCAAAGGAAGACAGAAGGAAAAGAAGACACGTCTCGTAGAACTGTGATATGAACACGCATCGGGACAGTAAAAAGTCTAAAAATCCCAAATGCATCCGCCAGGCCCGTCCTCAGCTCACGTGGCTCAGGGGTGGGGTGGGCAGGGGACAGAAGGTGGACATCCTTTTCGAATTGCTTCCCCTTTTCTGCCACGCTCCTAAAGACTCAGGAGACCTTGTGCACAGACCCCAACTGCCTCCCTGGCTTCGTGCTGAGCTAGAGCGAGAGTGTGGGCCGCAGAATTCGGCGTGACCAGTACTGTTCCAGATGTGGCAATGCTACTTCAACAGCCCGCAGCCGGAGGGTTGAGCCTCCTCACCCTGTGAACGACCAGGTCGTCCACAGGCCTCCTGCACTGTCCAAGGCCTGATGTCAACTCCACACTCTTCTACGGAGTATTGACCCTGAGGAAGCCAGCACGGAACAGCCGCTGAATGCCTACCTCACATGCACTCTACAGGAAGGTGTCTGGGACCTCAGTCTTGGCGTGATCTAGACACCTGAGCCTCCCCTAAACCCTGGTCTGGGCCCCACAGGCAAAGGAAGAAAGAATGCTTGTTCCCAGGAGCCCTGCAAGCTGCAAAGCTCACAAATTCCTTTGAAAATTCTCTAGATGCTCACCACAAATCAGTAAATAAGTGAAACTGAGAAGGTTATCATGTGATATTTAGCACCAGAGCTGATTAGCATATCTCTGCCCATCAACGAAGAAACGAGGGCCTGCTTGGGGAGGGCTGGTAAGGTACAGATTCAGATCAACTCTGTTACCTTAGAGCCGGGGCTGCTGATGAGTTCTGTGTCACGTGACTCTGTCACTGGGCCACCAAGAATGTATTGGGAAGAGTAGAAGGAACACAGTCATATCACTCACTCACACACACACACACACACACACACACACACACACACACAGCAGGACCTCTGTGGGAGGTGTGGGAAATTTGCTTCCTGATTCTGCCATTTCCTGAGAGTGTGTGACGTTGAGTGAATGACATGATCTCTCTGAAATGTTTCACCTTAGCAGAGAGAGCATAAGACCTTTCAGAGTCATAGGGAACCTTTGGGCTTCTCTTGGCAAAGCACTTGACACTCGGGAGGTGCTCAACAAGCCGAGACCATTACCAGTTCTAGAACATTCGGAAGTGCCTGCCGAGAGGAAGTGCCCTCTGACACCATGTCCAGCCACATAACCAACAATCGTCCTGGGTCAGCCCCGCTTCTGCTGTTTTCCACACCATTTTACAGACTTTTCAATCTGACTGCGCTATTCTAGCTTCAGGCTGCCTTGCTGAGAGATTAATAATAATATCCTGCATGGGTCCAGCACTTTGCTCTAGTTAGCTAAGCACTTTTACTTACATACAAGTTGCCACTTAATTCTCGTGGCAGTCATGTGCGGTCCTCACTGTTGAGAGGAGGAGGCAGAGGTCGGAGGAGGCAAACTCAGATGGCAGGCCAAGGTTAAGGCTCGCGCATCCCTCCCAGGGTCCTGCTGCTTCTAGGCCGGGGCTCTGGGGCTGGCCATGCCCACTTCCCTCCATTCTGCTAATTCTTATGGGATATTATGTGCTGGATGTGGACCTATCTGCTGGTGATTTGAACAGCATGTGGAAAGCACTCAGCACTACCAAAATGTCTGGCTGTGACCTTCACCGGTGTCTGTGTCAGGAAAGACTAGCTAAGGGCCAGTGGCAGATACAGAGGTCTCCAGGGATGGGGTACCTGAGTGCTGCTGAGCAGGCTGGGTCGGGGGTTATTTGTACAGCTGGGGAAGTGTGAGTAGAGACTGGATATTAGAGAAGAACCTCAGATCTCTGCTAAATTTTCTGAATTTGGTCATTGCATTGTGGCTATAAAGCTGTTCCATATGCTCTTCTTGTTACCTGTATGAAGGTGTGAATTAAAAAAAAAAAAAATGCACCCTGCTGACTTCTCAAGCAAATACCTGTATCTCTCCAAAAGCTAGTGTGGTCCTTGCAGGCCCATCTTAAGATTTAGTTATAGAAATCTAGACAACATGGAATCTTAATGGTCATCTGATTAAGTCTTCCATCTTCTTCTATTTGCTCCTTCCCCTGTATGCATGAACATATGCATATAGGTTCACACACAGACACCCCACCCCCACCCCACAGAACCATACACATACACAGGCCTCCCGTACACACACACAGAACCACACACACAGCCCCCCCACAGCCCCCACACACACACACATAGACCCTCCCCCCCAACAGAACCACACACACAGGCCTCTCATACACACACACAGAGCCACACACACAAAGGCGCACACACACATAGACACAGACACACACACAAAACCACACACACAGAGAACCACACACAGAAACACAACAATCCTCCATGCACCTGCACATATCTCCTGTGCTAACCACTCCAAAGTAAAAGAACTTTATTTCTTTGCCTCCCAGACCCTTACATTTCTTCTACATTGAGTTGGTTGTTCCCGAATAACTTTGGCCCATTGGTGTTGGTTTTGTTTTCCGTGATCATATGGAAAACATCGCCTACCTTTCCTACCAAATAGCACTTAAATATGAATACAGTTGAGTTCTTAGTCTCCCCATTTTTCAGGTCCTTTTCCATAGGGTCATGTAGGTTAGAGCCAAAAATACCCTTGAGTCTTCCTATAGTCTCCAATTAAAAGTCACACTCTCCAGAAAAGAACCCTAAGGGTTCAAGTCCAAGGTTCTGATTTTAAAATGTGGTTATCAGTCCTCTCAGACAAGGTGGTACAAAGCAGCTTGGTTGAGTTTCAGAAAGTCCACTGATGGACCAGATTCCTCTGTTTGAGCTCCCTGCCAGCCCAGCACTAAATATTAAAGCAGTACAAGACCCTTGCGACGTTGTGTCTGGGCCTGGGTTCCTCCTCTTCTGGTGTCTAGCCAAGCAGGTCTGAGATTTTCCTCTCCTGGAAGGGCAGGGGCCTTCTCTTTTAGGGTGCTCTGCACCACATTGTGAGTAACATTTATTTGAGAGGACCCACAAAGCCATAGTCATAATGCTGGCCGGTGGACCTTCCACTGAGTCAAAGGACCCACACGGAATTTCAACAGGGGCAGCAGTGTGGCTGGAGGGTTAGTGCGAAGAATGCACAGGCTCTGGGATGAGTTTGGTCCCCTGCAGGATTTAGTAGCTGTGAGAATCGGAGTGAGCTCCTCAGCCTCCCTCAGCCTCAGTTTCCTTGTCTGTCAAAATGAAATGATGCTGTCTCCCTTCTAAGGCTGTAACAAAGAAATGAGAGAAATGAATGCAAAGCAGCATGGCCCTTAGTAGGCACTCAACAAGGAGTAAGTAGAAGTGTGACCACACTACCGGAAAGGTTATAACGATGCATTTGGTAAAGATCTACTCTGTTTTAGGTGATGTTAAGAAATAAGCTAATTATTATAATAACGTTAGTGAAATCCCATCATAGTCAGTACTAAGAATTTAAAAATGGGTTGTGAAAACCACCCAGGCTCTCTTGAAATCGAGCCAAGACAACCAGTTGGCAAAGTGTGGCCAACAGATGAGTTACTCTGCTGTTTAATACACTTAATAAAATGTTGCATCTTTCTGAAATTGCTGTCTTACTAAACAGAAATATCCCGAGGGTTTAGACAGAAAAGATAAATGACTCTGTTAGCCTTATACAAGAACTGAAACATTTATGAGAAGGGGGTGTCAGGAAGCCCACCCAGAACCATGAGGTGGGGACAGGGAGTGGGGGCTCAAGTCCACTCACATGAGCTAAACATTTGGAAAAAAACAGAGATGTTTGATACATACGGAGGGGTGAATGCCGAAAATAGTAACTTTTATCTCTTATTTTTTTGACATGTCGGAGGAGCTTTCTTTGCTAGCGCTGAGTTAACAGTCCTAAGAATGAGATGAAAGGGAAAATATAAGACCAGCTAAGGAGGAGCCCTGCGTTTTGATCCCTGATTTAGAGCTCAGGGTGTCATCTGCTCCCAAGCCTTCTCTGGGTGCATATCTCACAGTTGGGGGAGTTTAGGTGCCAGATAAGCTCCATCCCCAGGGGAACGCTTTCTCTCTCACCAGTTTTGGAGGCAGCATTACAAGTAAGCAGACAAGGAAGTCAGGCTTAGCAATAACAATGGGGACCTTCTTGTAACAGCGACTAGGAACAATAGGGCTGGCTCTGCCCCACTAAGCTAACACCAGATTCATCGGAGCTAGAGAGAAACAATAAGAATAGCATGGAATGAGTTTAAATACAATGAAGCGATCCCATACAGAGTTTCCCCACCAGACTCAAATCAATGATTTGCCAGGCCTCTGAAGTCTCAGCTTCCTTAAAGGCTGCTGAGACTTGAAAGGCTATGCCAGCTGGAAGGAACCAGAATAGCATCCATTTCAAGGGAATCATTTTGCAGGTGATTCAACTGAGACCCACCAGGACTCTGTGGCTAAGTCACAAAGCCCAAACCTGGCTCTCAGATGGAGTTTCATGCCTACGATACCTGCTCTTTCTCTTCTAGAATGCCCGTCAGCTTTAGGAGTGACAAATATATTGTGTAGAGAAGGGAGACGTTATGAACTACTCTCCCTGTCAGTTGGCTCTAAGGCACCTGCTGGTTTTAATTCGGGCAGCGCCCAAACACTTCTGCACCGGGCCTGCTTCTCTGGGAAACAGAATAGGGGATGTGGCACTCTTTCTAGTGACCGCGAGAGGGCGCCAGTACCCCACGCTAGGACCCCTCTTCCCGTCTACCTGATTGCCCACACAGCCTGTGTATATTTATTTTCAATGAGGTCGAGAGTATCAAGGTTGTAAAATAACATATTTTCACTTGTTTTCTCCCTACATCTCAGACAGAGCTTTTCAGAAGTCAATTATCTCGCTGAGATGATGTTCTTCCCACCCCCTTCCACACATCAGTCCACTACCAAGACTGAGAAATGGGAGAAGCAGGAGGCAACACACACACACACACACACACACACACACACACACACAACAACAACTTTTTTTCCTAACAGGAGCTTGGAAATCCCTGTTTCCCTGTTCTGGCATCTTGGTTTTAAAAGGCAGTCTACAAACACCAGGCCTGTTCTCCAGCCCCAGGGGAGAAGAATGCAAGGTTGTGATGTTGTCTTGGGGAGGTTCAGGCATCAGCTGGGAACAACCCCCTGCCCCCACCCCGGGGCTTGGGTCCTTCAGGTTCCTTTTCTCCAGCACGGCTCCTGGAGAAACATGGAGCATTTCTGCAGCTGTCTGGAGAGAGGAGAAAATCAGGGCAGTGAGCAGACACCCCAAACTACAGTGTCTGGAGCCTCCAGCCAGCCCTGAGCTGAGCAAATGCCATCCTGTGGTGGGCAGTAGGGAAGGGTGGGGAAGTTTCCTGGTCTCGTCACTGTCCTTACTGTTCACCACCAGAAATGGCAGTGAGTTTCTGACCCTCTGACCCTTCCTAGCCCTCTGGTCTGTCTAGATCTGTTTTTATATTTTTAGGTGTCAGACAAATCACATTGTAGCTTCTTATCCCAAAGCACAGTGACCTCCTCTGTGTGTTCTAAGTGAAATATTTCTCACAAAGCCTTGCTTGGGGGTTGGGAAGAAGAGGTCAGGGCCAGTTCAGGGTCCCTTAATTCCACAAACCTCTATTCAGCCCCTACTATATTCCAGGAGAACTAAAAACCCAAGTTAGATCATGTTCCCTTCCTAGAAGGACTAGTAGTCTACTGTGAAAGAAAAATACTCACTTATACTTCATCTAACAAGTGTCCTCATAGCTACAGGAATGAAGATAAAGGGGTGGTTTGAACAGGGTTTGAAGGATCCTTGGGAAGTGACGGGAGTCTCAGGAAGACCAAACAGCCTAAAAAAGACTTGTCACCGTGAGGATCCTGGTGCCAGATGGGGTGGAGGATGCAAGCTGTGTGAGGTGGCCGTTGCGGCTGCTTCATGCTCCTGGGGCTGAAAAGCCACATGACACTCAGCCCAGATTTGGCCCATGCATGTGTGTTGTTAAGCCACCACAGGGCTTAGGTACGTTCTGAATGCCTGTAGATGAGGTTTATTTACTCCAGTCTGTCACCATCTGCCATCTCCTCTCCCCAGGAGGGGTTGATCCTTTACACCCCCTGCCTGGATCCTGAAGGAGGTTGTGACTTCCTGCTTCGTGTTCAGGCCTCCCTAGTGGAGAATCTCTTGAAATTCTGCGCTTCTGAAGCTGCTGACAGGGAGGAAGGGAGTCGGACATTTGTACCAGCAATGCTCAGAGAGATTTTTTCAGCCCCTGTCATTCAGGATCCATGGTGTCAGAAGGTCTAGACCACTTCAAGAACAGTTTGTTTAGAAAGGGAAAGAGGGGGTAAGGCAGGCTGGGAGGAGCACAGGAAGTGCGCATGGCAGGCCCCTGGCCACCTGCCACCCAGGGGAGGCTCAGAGGGGCGCATCCAGGAGTCCACCAGGGGCCTCTGCACTGGGCTGAGTAGCTACAACGGCAACAGTCTCCATACACTAGAGACCTCGGACCTTGACTTGACCTTCCAAGGGGCCTCGGCGTCTATACCAGGAAACATCACTGCTGCCATCAGTCTCCTGGGTCCTCATTCTGGAGCAAGCTCAGGGGACACAGTTCTCTGCCATTTTTGATGCCACCTCTTTGATCAACTGTGGTCTGTTAGCACTTTGTCACCCACTGGTGACCTGAAGATTTGCAGCAGGATTCTCGGCCACTTGACAGAGCTTCGGGCCAACTGCCACCTCAGCCAAATCGCAGGTATACCCAGTCCCACGTGAACTCCAGAGGAGGGTGGGGGGTGGGGGGGTGGGGGTCCCACCCCACCGCCCACCGCACCCAGAGTCAGCATTGATTCAACCGCGTGTTCTGCAAAGCCCAGAACTAATAAGGCAAGTGCAAGCCGGAGCCATGAATTCCTCCCCTTGAATATGCAGGTAATTTCCATGGAAGGAGACAGGTGCCGCTGGCCCTCCATAAATAATTGTGCAGTGCTTGGGTGGCGATGGTGTGACAATAGAGGCCACAAAGAGCCCCAAGGAGCAGAGTGGGTGGGGCTGCCCTTCCAGGCTGATTATCCTCTGCCTGAGGGAGACCAAACTGGCTCCCTCTTGACAGCTGTCAAGTTGCTGAGTGTAGGGCTTGTCTAGGAAGGCAAGAGGCTCAGAGCCACCTAGACATTCTCGATCTGAGGAATGTGTAAAAGAAGACCAGGGGAAGAAGAGGGATGAGAAGCAGGGCAAGGGGCGGCAAAGGAGAAGGCAATGGCAGTGAGAAAGGCCCAGAGGCAGATGGAGAGAGAGAGCAGGTATGAAATGTGGGTGGGATGGGAAGGAATCTGATGGGAGAAGCTGGAAGGGAAGGAGCTGAGGTACTCAGTGGGCCTCCTGGGCCCTGGGTACTTAGTATCTAGCTGGTCTGCACTCATACCACCCTTCGCAGAGGCAACTGTAGTCTCCAAAGTACGATTCTGCCACCCCCACGTAATGTGACTTGGCCTCATTCAGCAACATCCTAAGTGTCTCAGGTGTCCCACATCCCTACGTCTCCTCCGGGAAAAGCAAATGCAGGGTAGGGTGGGAGGGGCAGCAGAGAAGTGGACAGAACCATGTCAAAGCCAGGAAACGTCCCTAACCCTGCACATCCATGCATGTCCCAATTGCAGGAATTTATTCATTTTTAAGGCGGAATCACATTCCATTGTATGTCTCCCCCACATTTCCTGTACCTGTTCATCTATCCACGAACACTTAGTTTCTTTCTGTATCTTGGCTACGGTGAAGAGTGCAGTGGACATGCTGTTAAGTGAAATAAGCCTGACAGAAAGACAACTACCACGTGATCTCACTTCCCCGCAGAATCTAAAACAGGACACACAGAAGCAGAGCAGAATGGGGGGAGGGTAAGACAGACATGGTGGTCAAGAGTACGAAGTTTCATTTATGCAGGATGAGTAAGTGCTAGGGACCTAATGTATAGCGAGGTGACCAGAGTTAACTATACTGTATTGTAGACTTGCAATTTGCGAAGGAGGTCGATTTTAAGTGTTCTCACACCACACACACACACACACACACACACACACACACTAGAAAATGTTAACTCTGGTGGTGGATGTATTACTTAGCTTGATTGCAGCGATCATTTCACAGTGTATTCAGATATTAAATCACCACATTGTATACCTGAAATATACACAAATTTCACTTGTCACTTATACCTTAATAAAGCTTAAAAAAAAAAGAAAAAAAAAGCCCAGCTCCCTGAGCCTTTGAAGCAACAAGAGGTGAGTGGGACGTGAAGGGGGAGAGGACATGCAGTCCTGCTAGTCTCCGTGCCCCATTCCTGTCTGCCTGGGTTCTGTTTCCTTGCTGAGCCCCACGGGGAGCCTCCGTTACAGGTGAGCAGTGAATAAGCTGACAGAGAAGCAGCCCCAATCCAGCAGAGCTCGGGCCCCAACCAACCGGCCCACAGCACTCCCCAAAGTGAAAGAAGCCCAGGGCCGCAGAATAACGAATGTAGGTGGGTTTTCCTTTTTCTTTCACAAAACAAAAGGAAAAGAAAAAAGAAAGAATAGAAAGAGAGAGAGAAATTTTGCTGCAGGCTCTTTTCTTTTCCTTTCTTTTCTCTTTTCTTTTTGTCCGTTTGATTCACCTTGCTTAAAACCCAAGAGCTCTGTTTTTGCCCAAAGGGAAGAGGATGAAGTGGACCCTGGAGAAGCGCTTTGGGGGCACACCACCCATTGTCTTAGAACAACGCAACCCAATGCGATGGCTTAATAGGGAACACATTTTAAGTGCTTACAAATGAGAAGTCAGAGACGATTAAAATTCATTCCCAATTAATTGTTTTCCCCTTCTTTCATTACGGAAGTGTTGCCAGTCAGATAACAACAAAGCCTTCACAACCAAAGCAGCCAGCAGGCTCCCTTGCAATCAGCTGGCACCTGAGAGGAGGCTCTGAGAGTTCCTGGCTCTTCAGTTCAAAATCCTCCCCCTGCAGCCAGTGAGTTCCCAGCCCCCTCCGTGGGCACGCGGGAGCTGCCATCTTCAGAAGTCTTCTCGCCCGGGAAGTCACGGACAAGTTTATTACCAGGACACTGCCAGGTACTTCTGTATAGTTTTTCACTTTGGATATTTACTCTCTGGAGTAGTGGCCTCAGCAACCACATTTATACTGATTCAGCCTTCTCCACTTCTGTTCTAGAGAAGTCCTCCTTCCTCTCCCCACCTTTCCTTCTACGCTGCTACCAAAGTGCCAAGTGACAGAAAACAGCCTGACATCACAGAACCTGGGAGCCTGGAACCAGGGGGTGAAGGCACTCACTCCCTGCTGGGTGACACTGGTAGACACTGCCTGCCCCACTCCCTGCCCCACTCCGGGGCTCAGCTCCTTGATCTGCACACAGAACTGACTTCAGTGACTCAGTGTCCCTGCCAGCCCCACAGCCTTCACACTACATACAATACAAACCTATGCCTACACCTACGCTATGCCTATACCTATGCATAAAACATGCATATGCACATGCACATGCATGTACATGCATGCATAAATACACATATATGCATACATAATGATATGCATACACATAGGCTGTCTGCAAAAAAACAGTCATAAATGCCTCTATTCTTTTTTAAGACGTATTTTGTTGTTCTGAGAGGAGAAGAGAGAAAGAGGCCCAGAGCAGTCTCCATAGCTGTACATCATTAGTTGTGACATGGTTTCATTCCACACAGGTGGATATGGGGCCACACAGGACGCGAGCCAAACTGGGGCCTCCTACATGGGAGGTAAGCACCTTTACTGACATCCCGGTGGTCACCAGTTGCACTGCAGTTCAGCACGTGGGGTTTGCATGGGCCAGGGTCAACAATCAAACCCAGATCTCCTGATTGCAAGCCAAGTACTCAACCACTAGGCTATCCCAGCATCTCCATAAATGCTTCTAGGTTTAGATTACATGGCTGGATGCTTTCCAGATAGCCCATATAGAGATAGAGATAGAGATAAAGATAGTGATAGAGAAAGAGATAGAGATAGAGATAGAGATAGAGCTAGGTAGAGGTAGAGATAGTGATAGAGACTGAGATAAAGATGATATAGATACAGATATATATCCTGCTCAGAAAAAGAAAAGGAGCCATTGTCAGTACAATGAGAACGGTTACATGGCTGGATACTTTCTGGACAGCCCTCAGATATACAGCATCCACGGAACCCTTCATAGCTGCCAGGTATCTTCCACACTACTCTCACTTAATCCTCAGAAACAACCCTGTCAACCAGACACTTGAACTAGCACCAGTTCTTTGATGAAGAAACAGGCTAAGTAATGTTTCCAGAGTCAGAGTTTGAATTGAGCTGATTCCAGAGCCTGACCCCTGACCGGCCATTTCCTCCGTGGTTTTGATCTCTGGCCCACATTTTAGGATGCTAAGGTGCTTGACAAATACTGGGATCTTGCTCCCTGTTTTTTCAGTGGGGAGAATGTTTCTGTTGAACTCCTCAAGTCACTTGGGTCTTAAAGACTCAGAATGGACAGCTCTGAATGACTGAGCTGAGAGACATTTGAGCTGCAAGTCAAATCTGTCCCTTCATTTGCAGGACATAACTCAGGGCACGGGGGCTGCTTTCTTAGAAATGGAGAATTCACCCCCTTTAAAAAGCAGCCTTGGTCTCCATTGCTTTCCCCCGGGGGTCTTCCCAGGGGGTTGAGTTCTCACTGAGCCTTTATGATTATTATTATTGTTTGAAATGCCTCCTAATAACTGGAATAGATTTCTTAGGAAGCCAAATAATAGGATGCGTTTCCACCCTGGCTTTATAATTAATGTTTGCATCATTTATCTTTCGCGGAAAGATTATTCTGACTAACGAGGTTCTGGGCCACTAATTCATTACACTGCCTTGTCACTTCCTGCTCCTTCTTATTACCCAGAAATAGACTCATTAGTCAGAGTTCAATGACAGGGAGAAATTGTGTTCATTAATTTAATTCCCTCACTCACTTCTGGGCCCCACAGTTGTCCAAAATTGGGGATTAGAAGGGGGGAAAATAACTTGTCTTAAGTCTTTGCTCCTGCCTCATTATACCTTCCACCTCACTCCTGTTCAACCAGAAAAGGGCTAGGAGAGCTCAGAACAGTGGCCACACAGGCATGGTCCTTCCCCAGCTCAAAGTTATGAGGGGTCTCTGAGGGGACGCAGCCCAGGGACTTAGGCATTTGTAACATATAATCAAGTTGGTTTGTTTTTTTAACCTTGACTCAACTGGTGCTACTACCTAGAAGTCCTTAGGTGTCCCCAGGCATCCCCAACAGTAGATGCTGTATGTGTTCATATCTATGACACAAGTGTCCCCAAAGTCCTTACCACAGGAACCTAAGGTGATATGAGATAGTATTTAGAGCCTAGGCTGTGGAGTCAGATAGACATGAGTTCAAATACTGCCTCATCAGGTGTGAGCTGTGTGTCCTCACTCAAGATGCTTGATGTCTCTGGGCTGCAGTGTCTCACCCACAAAATAGGAATGACAACCGCTAATTCTTGTTACCAGAGTTGAGCTACAGGAGGCACCAGAAGCAGTTCTCACAGTGTGCTATGCTACAACTATTAGAATTTTGAAGAAAGGCGCACCTGGAGTTTAAAATAATCAAAGACCAGGCAGTGGGAAGAGGAAATGTCTCCAGGCAGGGGCTGCTGAGCCTGGCTGCACATAGAAACCCCTGAGGGCACCCCGCACCATTCCCCCAACACACACACACACACACACACACACACACACACACACACACACACACACACACACTGGGGGAGTGGGCATCTCTGGGCATGGGGCAAGGCAGCAGTGTTTCTGAGAGCTCCGTCAGTGATTCTAAGGTGAGGTCCGAGTTGAGAACCACTCAACCTCTCGAGGACTCTGGTGAGCAGTTTGGCCTCTGGTCGAGCACTGAGACTAAGCAGCGGAGTCCTTTCCGAAGGGAACACCCACAGACATTTCACTGCTCATCCGTCCCTGTCCGGGAAGGACTTCACTGCTCTGGGACAGGGACATCTCCCTGGGTCCCTCCATGAGCAGGATCAGTCCCTGCATTGTTCCAGGTGCTGGGGAGAGCATGGGGTGTGAACGCAGTCCAGGGCCTGCGGTGGGGGCTGCCAGTCTGCTGGGGAGCTGGAGTCAAGTTACTGATGAATAATCAGGTGCGATTCAGCACAAAGGCACTGAGGGAAAAGGGCGGACCCAGGGGCTGTGGCCCAGCCTGGAGCCCAGGAAGGTTTTCCCAAGGCAGCGTCCTAGATTGAGTTATAAAGGATGCCTAGAGTGTCCTAGGTAAAGAGGGAGCAGGGATCTTTTCTAGGCAGAAGGACCAAAGACCAGGGCAAAGACCATGTGGCTAGAGCAAGGACAGCACTGGAAGGACACGGGCTGAGAAGTGGAGACCAGAATCTGATGGGCCTTGTAGATTTGGCTGAAGATCTGGGTCCTCCTTTTTAACAGCAAAGGCAAGCTCTTAAATGGAGGCATTTTAATGGGGACAGAGAGGTGCTAAGATGGAATGAGCCATCCCTCAAGCTCACTCAATTCCTAGTGCTCTGGTCCTATGGGACAAGGTGATGGCATGAGTGAGGGCCCGGTCAGAGCCCGCCAGCCCTGCTGAGATCCTCTGCACAGCCTCTCATGGAAAATCAATGTGGCCGGTAGGCTGTATCTCTCAGGTACGTTGGGACAGACAACCTCGGAGGACCTCTGTTGGTAGATCTTTACCCACCGGGAAACAGATCAATAGCTCAGCTTCCAGACATGCTGATCACAGCAACCTCTGGAAAGACACGTCCTCCTCCAAGTTCAAATGTTCAGCTGGAATTCTGGTGTGGCCGTCACTGTGAGTGTAGCTCTGTGACTCTGTCACCAGGAGTCGGCCACATCTGTTGGAATGATTCTGTCTGTCTGTGAATCCAAGAGGCTGAGGACCATGTTCGTGGTGAGCACACAATGTCACTCAGAGCTTCTTGCTCTTCAGTCGAACTCTGCTTAAAAGTGGGGGTCTTCTCTCATCTCAGGATGTCTGTATTGTGTGTGTTTGCTGAGTATGTTTCTTCATTCTGAGACCAGCATTCCAGGAAGGACATGCTGTAGGCGAGGTTCCATGTCCAGATAGATCAGGACATCAACAGAACGGCTGGCCTCCCTAACCCTTTCAGTGTCTTACATGTTTGTGATGTGCTATATGTTCATGGTCCGTGATCTCCTCCTCAATAATGTAAATCATTGTAAGTGAATTTTTAGAGTTTGTCTGCAGTTGTTTGTAACTAAATTTTATCGAAGTAGAAAAATATTTGGAGGTGGTAAGAGAGAAGACAGGGCTAGAGAAGGAGGTGCAGACTTCTGGTGAGCAGAGCATTGATTCAAGGCAGGCCTTCTCCCCGTCAGTTAGCCTGGGAGCTGATGCATACCAGGCACCCACTGGGAAGAGTGGGAAGTCCAGGGGCCTTCACTCAGACCCTAGCCTACAGGCTGGTGGATTCAACTATCCCAGGCACAGAGTCCTGAGAACAATTACCAGCAGTTAAAAAGGCCAAATTAAATAAAGCCCCCTAGGTAAATATTTAGCACAATGCCTGGCACATACTAAGAAAAAAAAAAATCACAACATTTTGTTTACAGTTAACTTTTATTTCTATTAAAAGAACTAACAAAAGTTAGAGAACTTGATATTGAGCACTGAGTCTTAGAGTATTTATTATTCCTTATTGCAACTCTTCCTGAAAACAGCAGTGAGATATGTCAGACCCAAAGTACAGATAAGAAAGTGAGGACCACAAGGGAAACTTGGCCAAAGGTCAAGCAAAATCTGGCAAAGCAGGGTTCTGACTTGCAAGTCCGCCTTCTTTCCATAGCCCACGAGAGCCTCAGCCTGTCCCGGGCCCTCAGGCTGAGTAGATGAATTCCTGCTGTAACTGCGTTAATCTGCTCTGGTTGCCCTAACAAAGTCCCCCAGACTGGGCAGTTTACGCAACAAACTTGTTTCCTCATCGTTCTGGAGGCTGGAACTCCAAGATCAAAGTGTCCATGGGATTGGTTTCATTCCAAAGGCTCTCCCCTTAACTTGTAGATGACTATGTTCTCCCTGTGTCACCACTCGTGTGTGTCAGTGTCCTAATCCCCGCTTTGTGTAAGGACACCAGTCAGACTGGAGGAAGGCTCACCCTCATGAGCCCATTTCACCCTAGTTATTCTTCAAAGGCTCTGCCTCCAAACACCGTCACATTCTGAGCAATCGGGGGTGAAGGCTTCAACATAAGGGTTTTGGAGGGGATGCAACTCAGCCCCATAACAGTGGCCACGTGGTTTAGAGAAAGCTCTTTCTCCTTCCCTTGCCATGGGACTCTACACTTGACTCCTCCCATCAGTGCAATCATTGTGCACCCACTGATGTACAGAGACGGCTTTCCCTCTGAATGGTTGGGCAAATGTCAGGACTGAGATAACTCATTCCAGAGATGAGGCATGGAGAACACGGTGAGACAGAGCAGCCTTCCCCACGTGTCAGTCTTCAGGGAAGACCCTTTTTTAATTTCCCTGAGGGACACAAGGGAAGGTGTGAATGCCATTGGCAAACACAGGAAGCATTTAGAGGGGATCTTTCCTGACTGTGTGTGGCACACCCGTACGTGGTCTGCAGAAAAAGCAGTTATATGGGTTCTGTCCCTGGTGCCACACAAGTGCATGAAGGGCTCTAACCAGCCACGTCAGCTCCAAGGCCACAGCGAGCAAACCTCATCCTTTTGCTCTTTCCTGTCAGTTTGCCTTTAAGGATGGTCAGTGATGTAAAATGACAGTTCTTTAATATTGCTGGGGAAAGGAAATGGTGAAATCCAAAAGAACAATGTAAGAGAGCAATAATCACCTTTCCACTAACTACATTCGATAACCTTTGGCCTTTGGGGATAATGAACTACATCTCACATCTGCTTGGTTTATTTCGTTCTACTAAAATGATCAAATTAACACACAGGAAGAAGAGACACGGGAATGAAATCGTGTGGCCTGTGTATTCATTTGGTACCTGGCACTTGGGGATAGACAGCTGGAGGGAGGGAGAGTTTAATTTCCTGGGGCCCACACGTTTCTGAGTGATTGGCAGGCTAATTTTGCTCTCCACGAGGCTTGGTATTGAAAGGAAGTGAAGACTCAGAAAGCTGCCAAGAACTGTTCCTGGCTTTTGGCAAAAATTCTAGACCTCATCAGAAAAATCAGGAACTAGACTTAGAGATTTGGGAAGCCAAAGTGAATGAAGTTTTTTGCGAAATGATAAGTATGTATTACTAGAACAGCCTTTCACAAGTATGATTCTCTGATTTCTGTTAAGCTTATGAAAGAGTATTATAGTTCATTCGCCTGATGTAAGAGGTTCAGCGAAATTAATAAACTGGGGGCACATAGTGAGTTCATGGCAGGGGCATGACTCAAACCCAAGTTCTTCAAAGCCTATGTCAAGTTCCTCTTTTACCTTCCTGGGCTGGCCCCTCCAAAGCTGTACCCAGAGGATGCCTACACAGTCAGGAGTTCAGGCCATGTCAACAGCGAAAACCCCAGTGTGGTCTACAGACTTTCCTCCCCTGTCCTCTGCTCCTCTGGGATAGTCTAGGTGACATACAAGCATTTAAGTTCCTGGATGTTGGAATACAAGAGGCACACATTCAAATCCAGTCTTCAAAATCATGTGACCATGGGCATATTATCCTGTCCCTTTAAAGCCTCAATTTCCTTGTTTCTATAAAGAGCATGATAAAACCACCATTAAAGGACTGTTTTAAAAATGAAATACGTGTGAGTGTACATGTGTAAGCATGGTGATCAGCAAGGTGTCTGACACTCAGTAAAGGTTAGCCTTAAAGAGATGTCACCCATGGTCTTTGCCAGGAGAGTGGGAACACAGCAGTGCCCAAAGCAGCCTTTGCAAGGAGGGCAGAGGGCTGGGCTCGGTGTCACATTCTCCACATCCTTGGTTTCGGTCTCTACCTTCTCCCACTCTTGGCTGCTTCCTGAAACCCTTCAATCCCAGCACCTAAGAAGCGCAAATTTATCAGACAGCCTGGCCCCCTTCTAGACCAGAACTTGTGAGGACAGACAGAGGGTCAAGGGAGGCTATGTAACTCAGTGTGGAGAAAAGCACAGAGGAAGGAAGATCAAGATGGAAACCCACATGAGTCAATGATCCATGATCCCACCTGAGGAAGCTGGAGAGGCAGCCAGATTAATGGACCCCAAAGCAAATGAAGAACCTGGTGAAGTTAAATTCAGTGACTGGGCAAGGTGTTTGATCAGTGACAGAGGAATGAAACAAAATACATGCACGAGGGCTGTCTGGGAGGGGAAATCCAGCCATAAATGCCTCTATTTTTCAGGTTACTTGGCTGGATACTTTCTGGACAGCCCTTGTATGTCTTGAAACAGCCATGAGTGGGCAGAGCGGATACTAAAAAAGGTCTTTGTTCCTGGTCACCTTTCAAAGGTGAAATCACAGCTCTGTGTGTTTGTATTTATAAACATACATTTGGTGTGTGAGGGTACGGGCATGTTGGTGTGTTTAGGGATGTATGTGTATGCAAGCACCACCTGCCTGTGGTCCAGTTCCACAGTGATGCTGGGGAAGGTGTTGTTTACAAGGTAGGTGCAAATAGGATTTTATCCTCGTAGTTCTGAGAGCTGCAGCCTACTAAAACGATTCAAATACGTCCCATGTACTTACATACTCTGTGGAAATTTTCCTTATAAAATTAACATATATACTCCATTCCCTCCTTATTAACAGGAAACTCTGAGGCACTGATTTCATTCATTACAATAGCATGAGCCTCCCAATGCCACCTGCCTCCGAGCTGACAAGGAGACCTGCAGTGCCCACAGGAGAAGCCTGGGAGAGAAAGCCGCCCCTGCCCCACCCATCCGAATCTTGCCACCTGCATAAGGCAAGGAAGAGATTGCGTTGCAGCCCTTATACTAATGATGAAGTAAAATATATATACACATTTTTTAATTTGATCCAAAGGCAGCACACAAAAATCTTCATTTTGTGACAAAGAGGCTACAGGAAGCCTTACTGCTCAGAACCCCACCTTTTAATTACCCTATTAGGCGAGAGTCTAGGATTGCTCCTTGACTGCAGGTTTTCTTATTGTCAAAGCAGTCTGGGGAGTGTGCAGGGAGCTGGCGTGGACTGGGATCCAGAGAGAGGGCAGCTCAATTGTCCCTGTCATGCAGGGCCATGCCAAGAAGCACTCCCAAGCCTGTCCACAATCATGGAAGTGGAATATGAGTCACCATGTCTTTAGTGACAATATAATCAAAGACCACAAGATTGCCGTATAGCAGCATGAAAAAAGATATTTGGCACTTTTATGTATGCAGCGAAACTCTCCCATTTCACTGGGGAAAGTTGTATTTTTAGCTTTATCCCCACCTGTGTTGAAATTGAGCAGAAGAGCATTTAAAGAACATTGATGTATCCAAGTTTCAGAAACAAAATTAAATGCCTTTCATGACAAATTCTGGTACTTTTGCTTCTTAGTGGAGTTTCTGGTATCTAGAAATTTGCCTTCTCAGATTGTGTGAGATTGTCTGAGGCCTTTGGCAAAGACTAAAGTCATTTCTATCTCTCTGCCCTTCCTACCAACCCAAACTCCAATCCATTCTGTTTATCCCTCTTAATTGGACATAAGACAGGACTGTACATTTTAAATATTTTTATTAAATTGCGTTTTATGTCCCCAGTCTAGATTTATAGACTGTTACATAGAATGTTTTACATGTCTTCCTCTCTTTCCCTCTCAGAGAAAATAAATGCATTTGGGCAAAACCATGAGTCAATTATTTCAGTGGATTATTCACAAGTCATAGGAAATATAAAAGCATTTCTGTCTTAATCTTAGGGGACAGCAATTGAGTTTCAGAACAGTACAAAGCCCAAATTAGTCCTAAATTTCAAAAATGTCTTTCTTGAATAGCCGAGAAGAGGTTAGGTGATTATGATACATCAGCTTCCCACTGTAGAAAGCCACTCCCCTTCATGTTAAGGAGAAAGTGTGTTTTTGCCCCAGTGAGCAGGCAGGAAGAGAAAAACACAGCCACAATAATTACACAGACCTTACAATGAAGTAAAGTATTCTTAATCTATCACAGGATCCCAGCATTCCCACAAATCTCCTTTCTGTCCAGAAGTGTCCAGACCATTTGCAGCCCCATCAAGACAGGAAGGCCCATCTTTCGAGTTGGGATGTTTGATTCTCCCTCTCTAGAGGTAAACACGTTTCCCATGACTTTCCCTAATACCAGCCACAGCACAGTAGCTGACACATGACATGAGGGCACAAAACTCCAACTCGACTCACTTCAGACCCAAAATGTCACCAGGGACAGATCCCCTGGGAGCAGCCCGGGCCATCCCTTTTCTAGAACCAACCTCTTGCCAAAAGAGAGAGGGCATCTCCATTTCAAAGCCACAATCACGACCTGAACCTTTAGTCCCGCAGAAAGGCGCTCACTGCAGAGTCCAGGGGACAGCCTTCCCCGTCTGTCTGGGCAAAGGACGATGAGTTCAGGGGTCACCTACCTGTGCTGCCCTGTGACTGCCACCTCTTCCCACCTTCCCCGTTTCTTTTTCCGCTCATCATTTTTTTCCACTTTAAAAACATCCAACTTTGCCTTGGGGATGAGCAGAATGAAATGTCACTTACCTATAAAAAGAGAGACAGAAGAGAAAGCCATGCATCACATTACATGCAGGTTCTTTGAAATCAAGGCCCGCTTCTGACTTTGAAACGGGAACAAGGAGTGACTATTGTTTTTTCAGCTTACCTTTCTATATTTAATGAAACGCGGGGTTTTGCACGATGCTCATCTGTGGGGCCCAGCCTCCATTCATGATTTTCCTTTTGTTTTCTCTCCCCTCACTGTCCCTGTTCCCCACCCTCAGCCCTTACAACCTGCTTCCTCTCGGCATTGAGGAAAGGTCAGGAAGGAAGAGGGGCAGACACAGAGACCAGACAGATCAAGGGGGTACCTTAGATGTGGGCAGTGAAGTGGTGAGCCACGTGGAGCCTCTTTTCTCACAGGCGGGGGCCTTGGGGACCTCGGGTCAGTGCTGGCTGATGCCTATTCTGGCGGAAGGCCACCATTCCCCACAGGGTGACTTTCCATGGAAGAGGCTCTGGGACCTTTTCAGGTGACCCTGGTTCTGAGTCCTTCTCCTCTCTCTTGCCCTCACCCATGTTTGTCTCATCCTTCCCAGCTGTGTTGAATTCACTCAAGGTCTCTATCCTCCCCTCTGTCACACAGCATCCATAGTGTCACCTTAGGGCCACCATTCAGATCTGCTCCTGCTGAAAGATTGCTCATTAAGGCTGCATCGAAAGGCCAGCTGTGACCTGCATGGATAACCTTCCCTGGTCCCTTGCCTCAAAATGGGCTCTAGCCCAGGACATCTGCCTCCTAGCACACCCTCTGGCTGCGGCCACACTATTCCTGGCTCCTGGTCTCAAATCCATCCACCCTTCACACCGGAGGTTCCTCACCACCTAGTTGATGCCGCTCCTTCTAGCACAGGGGGAGCCAGACTACCTACACACGTTCTACTTTCAAGAACAGACCCTCACCGGGCCGTGTACCGATTCTAGTTCTGTTTTGATTCTCCTCCCATCTTCTCTAAGAACCTTGGTGCAAGATACCCCAGAGCTGACAACTGAATGACAAATTCACCACGTGTGCCCTGTGTGGCCGACTCGAATACTACATTCCCCAAAGGGTTTTCCGCTTAAGACGACCTGCCAACAACAAACTGTGGTCAAATATTGTCGGAATACTGCATGCTCCTTCTGCTCTTACAGATTCATGACCACATGAGTGTACTGAAGACTCAGAGAAGGTCCTCCCTGTGGAGCCACCTTGAAGCTTTTTTCTAAAATTCTGTGACTCAGAAATTCAGTGTCCTACACACAGCTTAGAACACCCTTCTCTACTTCAGAAGGATGGCCATTTGGCTGTGATTGTTTTAGGGAAATTACACTAAGAATAACTGATTTGGTTTCATCACAGGCGGTGGCCAGGGCATCCTGAGGGCACTGTGCCCACATGCCCTGTGGGAAGCATGGCCCAGACCTCAGCATCCTGGGCTGCAGTTCGACTCTATTCTTTACTCAACGGGAGAAGTCCATGCTGCCCCCTTACTTGGGAGAGGGGCACATTTCTATACACTCTCACACTCTGTCAGGATGTTGCGAGTCTGCAATGATGCTCTGTAAACTGCAAAAGAAAATAGTTGCAAGAGCTTGATGTTCATTGCCACTGTCTTTAGGCTGCTCTCACGGAAAGAAGAAAAAAGAGAAAAGAAAGAAAAGAAAGAAAAAAACAGAGCACCCTGGGCCTCAGCTGCCTGGGAGCCTGTGAAGAATGGGTGGCTTTTGTTTCCCCAGTGACAAGAAGTCAAGAGCTAGCGTGCCTTTATTATGTCACCCACTCTGGACCCCGAGGGAGGAAATTGATCTCCTAGGTCTTTTTCCATCTTTAATATCTGTACCTGTGAGTTTCCCTGTGTGGCACCGGAATGATCCCTCTGCCGTCTCCGTGTTTACACCTTTCAGAGCTTGTAGTCCTGTTTCCTCACTACTCTAAAGCTTTGTAGCTGGACTGGTTTCTCAGCAGACCAACAACCTCTCCATGGGGGTGGGGAAGAGAGAGGTGCCGACCATGCTCTGGGGAGGGGGCCATGCCTTGTCTGCCTCCAGTATTACTCTTCAGGAAGGACCAAAGGGCCTTCAAATAATGAGTCAATGCAGGTACATGGACTGCGACGAACCTACATTCTGGCGGGGAGTGTGGCTAGTGGGAGCGTCTGTGCATGTGGTGGGGACGCAGGGGTCTGGGAAAGCTCTGTACTTGCTGCTCAGGTTTGCTGGAACCAGCACTGCTCAAAAAGCCAAGTTTATTCATTTAAAACATTACCTTACAGGGATGCTACAGTGGCTCAGTGGGTTAAGCGCTCCCTTTGCTGCTCTGGTGCCCAAGGATCGAATCCCAGTCCCGGCCGTGTGGACCCATATGTTGAACTGGGATGTGTTCAGCTCAGTTCTTGCCAGGGCCCATGCAGGAGGCCCAGTTCCTGCCCTGCACAGCCCTGTGCCCACCTGCACACACCTGCGGTGTGGAACTATGTCAAAAACTGATGATGTGCAACTATGGAGACAGCGCTGGGCCCTCCCCCTTCTCTCTGTCTCTCTGTCAAAAAAGCAATAAAAAGAAATCTTTTAAAAATAAATAAATGTTAAAAAAAAATTAAAATGTCACATTACTCCTTAAGATTTATTTAGTCAAGAAAATATTTTGATCATACTCGAGGTGCAAGGCCCAGAATTATTTCCTGCAGACAGGAGAATCCTGGGAGATGAGAGCATTTCTTCGTACAGACCCAAAAGTTGCCCTAACAATTCCTTTTACTGGGCCGCATGGAAAGAATGGAACAAATGGAAAAAGGTCCCACCCAGCCCTACGAGAACTTCAAAACTTCATGGGAAGAAAGGAATATAAAAAGTTGGGGAAATAGTCAGAAAATCATAAATGCTATCCCGCCTCCTCATCCTGAGGAATCGTATCTAAGATTTCCACGCGCTGAAGTGAGGTGGGTTCTCTGAGGCCCCCTCAGAGCTCACCTCAGAATGTCTTACTTTTTCCTCTGGGCCCATCAGCTTGCTGCTCACTTTGGCCTCCTTTTCATCCTGCTGTTTATAACAACAGTCCATTGTTCCTACTCTGCTTCCACATTTTGACTTTCCAAACTTGACAATACCCAGCCCCGGGTTGAGTGAAAAGTGAGTGATAAGAAAATGAGGTTTTCCAGACCCCTTTGAATTTGAAATTGCAAATAAGGAAGAATGGAGCTGCACACACCAGATACTGTGATGGCTCTGGGGCTGGCGAGATGCAAGATACGACCTCTGTCTTCCCATAACCTTTAGGGGACAACGGATGAGAAGACACTGCATGATGGCGACATAACGGGCAGACAGGGTGTGCTGAGAGGACAGAGCAGCCACATCTTTCTCTTGGGTGCTGAGAATAACATACAAAAACAAAACAACTAGACTTCGGAGGAAGACTACCAGGAAATTTCAAAGAACAGGCTGACCCCATTTGAGCAGCTGCCCCTGAAACACGAAAGCCCACTGACCACCAGGTGCCCCCACCTGCCACACCAAGGCGTGCGCTCTGTCCTCCCGTCTGGTGGCGCGGTTCTGCTGTGATGGAGTTCTGCACTGACCCGTCCCCACTCAGGAGCTTGTCTTTCTGCAGGGCTCGGAACCTGGGCAGGAGCTACCTCAGCCAAAGGGGCTGTCTGGCTGCCAGCCCCAAGCCAGGCATGACCAGTGCAGGCCACGGCAGTGACTTTTCTGGCTGCTCTTTATAGCGCCATCGTAAACCCCCCAGAGGGGACAGCTCAACTGTTCAACACAGTTTCAACTGCAGAGCTCGTTATGCTTTTCCAGACGTCCATTCCTCATGGTAACAGTGAGCAGCCACCTAGGAACATTCACTTATCCCCTTCAGTCCCATGGCCGGGATGCGCCTGGCCTTTGGGAGCAAAGCACGTGTGACCACTAGAGTGATGCCTGACACACAAAGGACTTGGGAAAGTTCTATATGTCACATGGTCACCCCCCCCCCTTTGTCCACATGGGATACCTTCCAAGACCCCCAGTGGATGCCTGAAACAGCAAACAGCACCGAACCTACGTGCACTATTTTCCCCATACACAACATACCTACTAGAAAGTTTCATTTATAAATTAGACACAGGAAAAGACTAACAGCCACAACTAAAAAAAATAGAACAATTGTAACAATCTACTGTAATAAAAGTTATGCAAATGTGGCCTCTCTCTCTCTCAAAATACGGGCATATGGTCAGCACCCCTTACTTACAGGGCGTAGCTTGGCATCCCTCATTTCAGGGGTTCCCTCACGGACCTCTTGTTCAGGCTCCGTGCTTTCTGGCACAACACACTAGGGGCACGGTTTCTGTTCCCGCCTCCCACCCACACACTGAATCCTCTTCCCTCTTCACTAAGCACTTAGCAGCCACAGCTTTTGCTGTTTGAGGTGTGACAGCAAAACAGGCCCCCATTTCTTTTTCCTTCACAACGTGATGAATACAAGACCCGTTCTTACAGAAGGTCATCACAACCTCAGCCGAGGCCGTCTTTCCTTTCTAAGTAGAAAACTTGCTTTTTACCCAAAGGCAGCACGTCTGGCTTCCCCTGGGCAGACCCAAATGGCTGGCCTGGAGACTCCTGCTCACTGGGGCCACTGTGAAGTAACACGAGGGTTCGCAGGACACAAGCACTGCGAGACCACCACTGTGGAGCTAAGGGGCGGGAAGCACCCACAGGGGGAGACTCTGGAGAAAGGGAGGAGTCACGTCCAGGGGCGTAGGAGCCAGACATCGTGAGCTTTCATCACACAGCGCAGGGCCTCACACACCCTGAAACCGAGGCAGGGTTTATTTTGGAAATTTTCATTCACTGTTTTTGGACCACTGTTGACTGAAGGTAACTGCAACTGTGGAAAGTGAAACTTCGGATACGAGAGGGGACCGCTGTATTCCAAACGTTCGAGAGTTCACAGAAATGGGTCCTGTTCCGGGGAAGTTTATACTGACAGCTGCGTACTGACTTGGAACCTGGGCCCTAGACTATCTCTAGTCCCCACCCAAGACTAGCTCTTCTCAACCCCTCCTATAATGGCTCTTACACTTTCAATGAAAGAGAAACAAGATGAAAGGCAGATGCAGGGATCCAGGGCTTGGCTGTGTCCCTTGCCCAACCCACCCCGACTCTTTTGTCCAAACTGGGAATCTGAAAATCCAGCAGCAGGAGCTCTGACCTTGAATGTGTGCTGCCTGACCTTCAACAGCCTCTCTGTAACAGGCCACATGCCGTCAAACCTTGAACTTCTTGTCCTCAGCATCTATCCAGGCTCGGAGTCACCTCCCAACTCTGTCTCTGCCATTGGAAGAATGGCTTCTGAAGACCTGCCCTTGGTCCCTTGATTCAGAAGTGCCACCTTACTGCCCACACTGTATTGCTGGAGGGAAAAGAAACCACGATGGCTTTTGAGGCCACTGACGTGGATAAAGGACATGGGACCATCTAGAGGTATAGCACTTTTAGGCAAGTGTTCTAAAAGGCAGTAGGATGGATTTTAAGCCTCTTCCCAGCCAGTCTCCCAAAGGGGTCAGGGGCTGGGTAGAATATCATACATTTTCCTAATGCACAGCACTGCTTAGATGACAAAGCCACCTCCATTTCCTACGCACAGGTCTCCACGCTCTGGAGACCCAGGTCCAGGGTAACACTTTGCTGGTGGGACAACAGAGGCCCAGCGAAACATCGACTGGAACGTGGCCAATGCACAGGGGGCGATGGAGGGACAGGGGAGCAGTGACTGCCAGTCACTGGCTATCTGTCCCTCAGGTGCCCTCACATTCTTTCCTGGGATAAGGGAGGAGCTCTTCCTAGGAGCCAGGCAATGTGTTCCTTGGTGGGAGGGTGCAGAGGTGCCCATGGGCAATGAGCGTGGCCCCCACATTGCAGAAGGAAGCTGTGTGTATGCTGCCCTGGCTTCCCGTGGAGGCCAGAACCCCTTAGAGTGACACTTTTCCTTTTCCCTCATCGCTTCCCACAGAGCTTGGCTTTCTTTTCACTCCAGTAAGAATATCCATTGACTTCCACAACCAGACACAGCAGTGTGCTAAACACCTAGGAGGTCTCAATGTCCCTCCCAACCAGCCCCACCCTTTTGCCTCTGCCACTCCTCAGTGCAGATTTGGAGGGGACACCATGTCAGGAAAGGGGTCTGTGACTGCAAGTAGGGGGGCAACCCAGCCCACCACTGCCTTAAGCCTGTGGCTCACCAATGACTTCTCTGTGTCTTCAGGAAGACCCAAGAACTATTACTTTCTTTCTTTTTTTTAAGATTTATTTTATTGTTTTTGACAGAGACAGAGAGAGACAGGGAGAAGGGGGAGGGCCCAGAGCAGTCTCCATAGTTGAACTTCATCAGTTTTTGACATGGTTTTGTTCCACACGGGTGGGTGCAGGCCAAGCAGGGCAGAAACGGGGCTGGGGGCCTCCCACATGGGAGCCACACCCCAGTTCAGCATATGGGTCCACACAGGCCAGGGTCGAGATTTGATCCTTGGTCCCTGAGGCTGCAAAGTGAGTGATGAAAGTGCTGAGCCATCCCGGCTTCCCCGCCAGGAGCTATTTCTGACCTGACCTCCCTGCACATTTCTTGTTGATCTGTGAGAAATCTCCGGACAGTGAGGAGAAATGTGTCTGTTTAGATGCTGCTGTTTAGCCTCTTCTCCTTAAAGATGGGGCAAACATCCAGAAATTGCTAAGAATTCTGGAAAACAGAAAGCAGAGCAGACAAATGCGAGGGGAGGGGAGGGACCTGAGGCCCCTTGTTTTCAAGAGCTGAACGTTTAGATGACTCATCGGCGGTTCTCCACTTTGCACATTAGAATCACCTGAGCAGATTTTTAACTCCCCAAACCCACACTTCTTTCTAGTCCAATCAAATCAGAACCCCTGGGAGAGAGACCCCGGTAATACTGTTTTAAAAATAATGTATTGGGGAAGCCAGGATGGCTCAGTGGGTTAAGCTCTCACTTTGTAGCCCTGGGGACCGAGGAGCGAATCCTGGCCCCAGACTCTGAGGACCCATATACTGGGGTGTGCTTCCCATGCAGGAGGCCCCCAGTTTGGTTCTTGCCCCCCTGTTGGGACCCTGGCTCCAGGGGCATGCCTCCCATGCGGGAGGCCCCCAGTCCAGTTCCCGCCCTGTGCGGCCCCCGCCCACCTGTGTGGAACAAAACCATGTCAAAAACTCATGAAGTTCAACTATGGAGACTGCTCTGGGCCCTCCCCCTTCTCTCTGTCTTTCTCTGTCTCTGTCATAAACAATAAAATAAATCTTAAAAAAATAATAATAATGTATTGGCTTTGAAATGGGATTCTAGGTGATTTCAGCACACAGCCACGTCTGAGAACCAGGGCTGTTCTCAGGCAGGAGGCCTGCAGAGGACTGAGTACAATAAAACCCGGGCTTGAGGGAGTAGGTTGAGGTGTGGCCTGAGAGTCTGCATTTCTGAGCAGTGGCTGGGTGATGGTAGGAGCCAGCCCTTGAGAGAACTGCATTAGGTGAGCCCATCAGGCTTGGTGAAAGAAAAAATGGCTGGAGGAGTTATTTCCCATTACACCTGCGATTCTTGGGGCTCTGAGATCCCCACACGTCCTACCAGGTGTACCAGGAACAGATATGAGGACACCGGCTCTGCCATTGAGAAAGGTTCTCCTGGCTGTTCCTTATCTTGCAAGGCCGCGACTTAGCAAGAAAGCTTTCTGAGAAAAGGGTTGCAACAGCCCACATGAAAGGCCAGCATTCACGTCTCCCACCTCTCCTGTGGCCGAAGAATTGACTTTATTCCTTTAAAGAAGAATCCCATGGTGCCACCAAATAGCTTCCTGAGGATGGGAAAGAGGTTGCCTCACAATACCGTCACTGAGTACAGCCAAGGAGATACGTGTTCTGTGTGTGTTGTTGAATCATTAACAAATGGACAACCCATTTGACGGGCAGGGAGCCAAGAGGCTGTCACATTGTTTTCTAGTTGAGAGTAAGGCGGCTGATTCATCAACAAACATTTAACGAACACCGTCTATGAGCACCGAACCCACCTTTTTGATATGGCTGAGTGTTGTAATAACCTGAGATGGGGCTTTTATATTTGTATGGATGTTGCCATTTACAGCCCCCGCCAGCAACATTTTATCACCAAAACACCTGGGTCTTCAGTCCATTCCCAGCTGAGCTCTCAGAGGGGGGTGCTTGGGTGTCATCTCCATCTGTGTTCTTGTCCTGGAAGCTGCTCCAGGCCCCAGGCATGTGGGTGCCCTGCACTCTGCCCAGGACATTCTGGCAGGATCGGAGCGAGGCCTTCACTTGTCTCCCGGCTTCTCTGGGCTCACCCTGTCCAGGCCCGTGCACGCAGCACGAAGGGAACCGGATTTCTCCTTGCCCTCTACGCAGGCAGGCGAACTGCAGGCAGGGGAGGGAACGAGCAGGGGGCTGCGTTTCCTCCCTCCCTCTGTGCTAGTTCTTATAGTAAAACACGGAGGCCCCACTGTGACTGTTGATCGCATCCAAAGCAAAGGCAGGTTTTGAAATGCATCCGAGTCCTCCCACAGCTGCTGCCAGCCAGGCCTGAGCCTCGCCCGCCCCCAGGGCCACCTAGCAGCTACCCATCCTCAGTGGGCACGGGGAGAACTATGAAGTTGTCTTTCTAACGTCTCACATCTGAGTCTTGACGCGGAGAGAAATAAGGTGGAGGGAGATGGGTGAGACTAAAGGAACAAAGAAGAAGAAGAAAAAAAGAGAACACATTCCGAAAAAGATCTATGAAAGGGAAGAGTTTAAAAGAGAGACTGCTGAGGTGTCTTTGTTCTTTTCTCCTTTTCCTTTCTTTCCGGAGCAAGTTCTGTGGTCCACATAGTATGCATCAGTGGGGACCTGGTGACTAAAGCCTGCTTCATCCAGCCCCTGGTGAGTCATTGCAGAGGCTCCTTATGTAGGCTGGTGGCTGTAGGCTGGTGGCTGTAATAATGCTCTAGACTATGAGCTATGGCTTTTACAGGAATTTTTAGGAGATTGGTAATAAGGTTGCTCCAGTCTACAGTCTGGAAGAGCAATAAAAGTTGAAGGCAATGGCACAGGTTGCATTTCAAGTGGCTTTCTGCAGGAGAGGTGACTGCCACCAGCTGCCACACGCTCTAACGCTTCCTTCCTCCTCCAAGGGTCTGAAGTGCTGGGCTTGCTACAATTCCTGCCCCAGTGCAGGAACGAGCGAGCGCATTGTGTGGTGCACCTGCACACATCGCCCTGTTTATGAGTGACAGTGGGCGTGGCTTCTCCCTCTTTTCTTCGGGTCGCCACAGAGCAGCCAGGGCGGGTCATGCTGGGCTGGGATGTGCTCCAGAGCTCCTACCTCCAGAATTCAGATTACAGGGAGCCCCCCAGAAGATCAAGGATAGACACCCTCCCAACCCAGACCCACTCTGGCTCTTTCTAGACTTAAGGTGAGTCAACTGCTGGCTGTCTTGCCCTGAGTTGCACTACTACGTAAGTGACAACACTATCGAGGATCCAGCTCCCAAAGAGATCAATAGTAATGGGTTGAGCACTTAGGAAGGTGAAGCATCAACTGTGTGGACTTGGGACTGGCTCCGGGTCCCACACAATGGTACTGAGACTGGGGAACCATCATGCCTAGTTCGGATTTTATGACCATTAGAAACCTGAGGTTTATCTGGATACCTCCCTGCCCAGCAAATACAATGGGTTTCCATGGAAGCCTCACCAGAGACCATGGTGTATTATTTCAAGTCTTTCCTCATGGAAAAAGCACCACAACAATAGTATCTCCATGTATGTGCTGTGCAGTGTAAAAGGTCCTTTCGTGCAGACTACTTATCACATTTGATAAGAAGTCTTAAGAGATCAATATTCTCTTATATAATCCCATTTTACAAAAGAGAAAACTGAGGTCAAGGAGGTAGTGATTTACCCAAAGTCATAAGCAGTTAACTCCTAGATCTAGAGCCCAGAGGCAGACCACAGTTCCTGTGCCCATCCTTATCCTAAGAATTCTGAGGGAAGAATGTCAGCTTTCTGAACAGGGGCAGCACTCTGCTGGCTTTGAGCCCATATGCAGTCGCTCACAGCGCTTCTCAGAACAACACAGCCGATGAGCACCCTAAGCGCCCTCTTCCTAGTGGATTCCATTTCTGTTTTATGCTCCTTCATCCAGCCTCAGCCCAGGAAGCAAACATTTAAGCTTATGAGCCCCCAGTTACATATCAATCCAAGAATCCTACCAATGTCAGTAAATGAGCTGTGTTCCGTGGCATCTACCAAGGGGTTCCACTTAAACTTACCATCGCCTATGTCTCACGGATCTGAGTACCAATAGCAAAAAGAATTCATTCTCAATAAAAGGTTTTAATAACTGGCTGATATTGATGTGACTTGGTTTTTGTTTGTTTGTTATTGTTTGTTTTTTGACAAGATAGACATGTCTAGAGGTTATGAGGTGATTTCTGGGTGTCAAATGAAAATCAACTGATTATCAAAAATGTATTTACCGAACATTAATTTTGTAATAACCACCTACACAGATCTGTCAAAGTCAATCCTCAGTAAATATATATTCGAGGAGCTTAATTTAAATGGTTTTCACAAAGCTAACTTCAAGTAAGATGTTTTGGAGAGGAGTTAGCAGTTGTAGAAGCCAGGCCCTAGAGTTTTCTGTGCTAACTAAACAAGTGACAGCATTCTGGGTTCGTTTCATCTACAGATTTATAAATTAACATGTACCAAAAAAGGAAGAAACAAACAAAACACTAGAACTTCTGATCTGATTTAAATTGGCATGCAATTAATTGATGGTAGATGGTATCTAAATGCCTGTAAACAGTTGGAGCTGTCACTGGAATTGCTTCGGTCTCCAAATAATAACTCATTTATCATCCCAAGAAGAAGGCAGAGGGGTTTTTAGATATCATTCCCTTGGATCTAAATAATAGAATTTCCCAGGAATTTAGTGTTTTTTTTAACTTAGATTGTTTTTTAAAGATTTTATTTTTATTTTATTGTTTGAGAGAAGGTGAGAGAGAGAGACAGAGTGTGTGAGAGAGACAGAGAAAGAGAGAGAGAGAGAGAGAAGGGGAAGGGCCCAGAACAGTCTCCATAGTTGTACATCATTACTTGTGACATGGTCTCATTCCACACAGGTGGGTGTGGGACAGGAACCGAACTGGGGGCCTCCTGCATGGGAGATGAGAACCTTTGCCGCCAAGCCATCCTGGTGGTTACTAATTGTGCTACAGTTCAGCATATGGGAATGCAAAAGTGGGGCCAGGAATCAATCACCGTACCTTGAGATTGCAAGGCAAGTGGTCAACCATGGAGCTATCCTGGCATTCCCAGATTTTTTTCTTTCTCTCTCTTTTTTTTCTGCAATTTAAGCCATTGTCCTCAAATGAGTCCACAGTAGTGATGAAAACTAGTTACTCTCTCTTTTCCTTCTATCCCTCAATACAACTTTTCTAAAATGGATGATGATGATAATGATGATGAGAGCTGTAATTGTTTATTAAGAACTTTCCAACCACACAATCTCATTTTATCTTCATAAACATCTTTTTGGTGGTTTTATTTTGGCTCTTCTTCAGGCTTTATTGAGACACCAGGAAATCTAGATATAGCCTTAGATGGAGCTTGAGCTCTAGCTTCTTGGAAGCTCTGGTGAGGAGTGAGGAGCAAAGCCAAAGACCTGGAGGGAAGATGAGTGTGGATCACCTTCATCAGATAAGGGCAAACATGCAGTAGCAGCAGCAGCTATTGGGCCAGATTGAAGCTCCACAACTCTAAGGCCACACCTTGCATGTGAGGCTGACACCTCCAATTGTTTTGAATGATTCTTTTTCAGTGACTGTTGATATTCAATATTATTTTAGTTTCAGGGGTATAGCATAGTGGCTAGACATTTATATAATTTATGCAGTGATCTCCCTGACTAATCTAGTACCCACCTGGCACTATACACAGCTGTTACAATAAGATGGACTATATTCCCTGTGCGTGTCTTCACTAGGCTGACCAGACGTCCCGCTTTTGGCAGGACAGTCCCGATTTTGAACAACTTGTCCCACTTCCCGTGGTGTTTTAAAAAAGTCCTGATTTTTGGAAAGAATGCACGACAAGCTAGGGAACCGTGGGAGATAGACCAAATTTTTAATCAAGAACCCCCTCCCCCGCGTCAATGGTGTCCCGCTTTACCAATGTTAAAATCTGGTCACCATAAAATCCTATGACTATGTTGTAACTGCCAATCTGTACTTCTTAACCCGTCCCCCTTTTTCATCCAGCTGCCCAACCTTTTCCCCTCTGGTGATCATTAGTTTGTTCTCTCTATCCGTGTTCTTAGCAACTGCTAAGGATTTCATCCTCAGGGAAAGACATTGGCTGCTCACAGTCTCTGCTCACCCCCTCAGAGAAGCTGAGTTCTTAGTGAAATCGCACCCCAGACCACCTCGCAGGTCAGGGTCAGCATGAAGGAGCTGTGGCACTTTGGATAGCCCTGTGCCTCCCTGGACCGTGGTGACTCATGGGACAGAGTTAGGAGGTAAGAGTAGGTAATGCCTAAGAGCCCTTCCTGGGTGCCAATGGGAAAGAACTGTGCTTGTTCAGACTCCAAAGTCAAGGCCCAGTGCCACTGGGCCTGGTGACAGCCTACTTGAATTGCATGGGAAAAGGATCAGCCTGCAGCATGCTAACGTTGCAAAGCAAATCCGTTCAACAATTACCGATCCCGTAGAAGTTTCCTCTCCAAAAGTAGAAAAAGAAAAGCACAAAACAATTGGTTATTCATAGACTGTCATCCATTTTCTTTCACCTTGCTGGTTGTTTCTATTGTCCTGGAATCTAGGAAGATTTAAGACACACACACGCACATGCACA